>JAJONR010031803.1:0-144708 GCA_029582245.1 Solanum etuberosum
CATACATATCATGGAATCATAGGTATTCGCCTCCATGTTCATTTTAATGAGATAAAGGTATTCACCTCCATATCCATTTTAGGGTGTAATGTAGGTATTCACCTCCATATCACCACATAAGGATCATAGGTAATCGCCTCGATGATCAACATAAAGGCTAATGGGTAATCACTGCTTGCCATACATATCATGGAATCATAGGTATTCGCCTCCATGTTCATTTTAATGAGATAAAGGTATTCACCTCCATATCCATTTTAGGGTGTAATGTAGGTATTCACCTCCATATCACCACATAAGGATCATAGGTAATCGCCTCGATGATCAACATAAAGGCTAATGGGTAATCACTGCTTGCCATACATATCATGGAATCATAGGTATTCGCCTCCATGTTCATTTTAATGAGATAAAGGTATTCACCTCCATATCCATTTTAGGGTGTAATGTAGGTATTCACCTCCATATCACCACATAAGGATCATAGGTAATCGCCTCGATGATCAACATAAAGGCTAATGGGTAATCACTGCTTGCCATACATATCATGGAATCATAGGTATTCGCCTCCATGTTCATTTTAATGAGATAAAGGTATTCACCTCCATATCCATTTTAGGGTGTAATGTAGGTATTCACCTCCATATCACCACATAAGGATCATAGGTAATCGCCTCGATGATCAACATAAAGGCTAATGGGTAATCACTACTTGCCTTGGGAGTCATACATACATAAGGGTAATCACCTCACACTACCCATATCATGACATGGGTAATCACCTCATGTTTAACTAATTAGGAATAAGGTAACTCACCTCACATTCCTATCATATAAAGATCTTTTGGGGACTCACCATAACCTCATCACATTTCATGGCCCTTGGACTTAGATTCAGTTTAGGTGAGAATAGTCTTTCAACCTAGAATCATTCTATGTAAGAGAACCTTTCATATCATATCATATTCATGCATGAGTGTGTATGTGAGAATGTACTTTCAACAACACAACTACATATCATGATCATAGACATTTCACTCACAAAGTGTTCATAAACATATTCATAGATTCATAGAAACATGCATAATATCATATCTTGCCCTCTTAAGGGTCAAGGTTCATATCAATCAACACATCTAGAATTACTACATTAGACATGGTTTCCATCATAACTCAAAGTGATTCTATCACTTCCTACCATCTATCATTCATAAGGTGGATTAGGTAGGTAAAGATCTTTCATCACAATTCTATTCTTTAGCCTTTCTCCTATAGATTTTACTCTCAAATCCCTAGTGATCATTATTCATGACTACAAGCCTTACTCTCAAAGCTTTAATTCTTACAATCAACATTCATATCTAGGTCACAAGGTATTACAGTCACAAGCTTCATTCTGAAGCAATTCTAACCATATTTAGTTATAAAAGCTCAATCTCAATCATTACTAGTCATGATCCATTACATGTACCTTAATCTAATTCAATTCATGTTTACATACTTCTATTATTGAACAATTACTATACATGACATCAATTCTAGAAGATCATCTATGAATCCTCAATGTCTCCTCACAAGGCATAAACCTACATTCTTCAATTTCATCAATTAGACTAGGGTGAACCATGTCAAACATATAATATCATCAATATATCATGATTCAAAACTTAATCCATCATAAGCAAGTACTCTCCACTCAATTGGAATCATATTCAACTTAACCCACAATATTGGAAGGAACCCTAGCTAGAAGTGGGGGTTCATCTTTGCAATTGCGGGAAATCTAGGGGTATTCATGGATGGAAGAATCCATGGATGAATAAGCTAACATACCTTGGATATAAATCCCTACAAAGCTTGCAACAATGGAGACTTGATCTATCTTGAACCCTTGTTCTTCTTCTTCACTTTCTAGAGAGAGAATTTCTTGGACGGAATTGGGTTTGTTTTGGGTGAATTGAAATAATGATTTGGAATCACTAATTAAGGGTCTAATAGCTTTATATAGGTGGTCTAAATACTAATAAAATGACACCACGTAATAACTAATTAATTCTAGAACCTTCCCTTAACCCCTCACTTAACCGCTTGAAACACTTCACTGCCTCACCCACGAGACCCCGACCCACGGGCCGTGTAGTAGACTTTAGGTACTCAGGATAAGGTTGGTAGCCACCACATGCTCTGGCAACAGTTGTAAGTGTTCAGATTGCTCTGAAGGTTATTCCAATGATAGTTGAGCAACAGTGTTACGAGAGGGTTCATAAAATGAAACCACCCAAGTTTAGGGGTTGTAAGAACGAGGATGATCATGCGTTCTTGACCTTTTGTCATGAGATTGTTGAGGCAATGCATATGGTGGATGATTGTGGTGTCCAGTTTGTTCGACTTCATCTTTGAAGACATTCTAGAGAGTGGTGAAGGACTTTTGTGAGGTCTTGACAATGTGAATCTCCCCTAATAGAGTGGGATATGTTCTCTAGTGCTTTCCAGGACCGCTTCATACCTTGTAGCATGAGAGAGGAAAGTTATTTGAGGTGCGAGTTCTATGAGCTTTCTAGGCATGCAATGACCATTATTTCGGATGAGGCGGAAATAGTGCGAAGGTTTGTGAGAGCGTCAACTTTCTCCATCAAAGCGTATGTGTTCAGAAAAGCAAGAGATGAGTCTTCCGTCCAGTCCATTATGAGCACCACCAATGAGGTGGAGTTGATAGTTTTAGATTATTTTGGGGACTTCAAGAAGGCCCGATCTTCTGGCCAGTTTTCTGGAGCCTCGTCTGGAGGTAGATGTTCACATAGATGTAGTAGCTCCTTTCAGTATCGTGGCCTGGTTCATGCATCTATGCCAGCAACTGAGAGTGGTTTGTCAGCCTGAGGATCTTATGGTTCTGGACAAGGTTACTATGGTAGTTTCTATAATTCACAAAAATAGTTAACTATGCCGAGGTGTTGGTTTGGGAGTGGGGATCTACATCATATGATTCAGAAGTGTTTTCTACAGACTCATTAAGGACCACAAATTTCTTATTTAGCTTCTCTAGCTAGAGATTTAGTGCCTCCGGCCACGGGTCAGGGTAGATGCCAGTCTAGTAGAGGTGGTAGGACTACTAGTAGGGGTGCTCTTGCTCCGCAGGGTGGAGGTAGAGGTTCTACTTAGACAGCAGGTTCCCATGAGGGTCAGTATTATGCTTTTCCAGAGAGGCCTGAGGCCGAGACTTCTGATATTATGATCATTGGTATCATCCCAGTCTACCATCCACTTGTTTTTGTATTGTTTGTTTTGAGGTCTCCTTTTCCTATGTGTCTACCTATTTTACTGTTGGGTTTGATAAGATGTCTGATTGCATCCATATGCCTATTATTGTTTCTATTCTAGTGGGTGAATCCTTTGTGGTGGATTGAGTGCATAAACCCGGTCTCTTTTATTTGGTTGGGTATGATACTCTAGTAGGCTTAATCATTATGGGGAAGAAAGACTTCAATATTATTTTAGGTATGGATTGGTTCTCCCCGCATCATGCGATTCTTGATTATTATGCTAAGACTTTAGCCTTAGCGATGCCAGGTGTCCCGAGAGTTGATTGGATGGGTGGTAGTGGTTCTTACCCTAGAAAAGTTATCTCCTTAATTAAATCTAAAAGATTAGTTGACAGAGAGTGTTTGTCCTATTTGGCCTTCATTCGGGATACTAGTGTTGAGCCACCTTCCATGGATTTTGTGCCCGTGGTTTGAGAGTTTTCATATGTGTTTCCTAATGACCTTCCAAGTGTTCCTCTTGATTGGGATATTGATTTTGCCATTGACTTGGAGCCAGGCACCAAGCCCATCTCTATTTCTTATTATTGTATGGCTGCATCTACGTTAAAGGAAATGAATCATCAGTTACAAGATATGTTGAGTAAGGGGTTTCATTTACCTAGTGTTTCTCCATGGGGGCGATCCTCTGTTGTTTATGAGAAAGAAGGATGGACCCATGAGAATGTATATTGATTATCGATAGTTGAACAAAGCGACCATGAAGAACAAGTATCCCCTTCCTCATATTAATGACTTGTTTGATCAACTTCAGGGTGCACCTCTATTTCTATGATTTATTTGACGTCTGGTTATCATTAGCTAAAGATTAGGGCTTCGGATATCCCTTAGACAAATTTTAGGACCGGTTATGGACTCTATGAGTTTCTTGTTATGTCTTTAGGCCCGACTAACCCCCCTGTAGCGTTCATGGAGGTGAAGGGGGTGTTCCGGTCTTATCTGAATTCTTTTGTGATAATGTTCATTGATGGCATCTTTATATACCCATTAAGGGCATCGTGGGACCGTCCAGGGCTGCCCTTAGGCAGGAGTAATCTAGACGGTGACCCAGACGGCCCGTGATGACATAGACAGCCCCTGTAGTTGGTCGTTAAGTCACCCAGTCAGAAAGGGTTTCACCCCAAGTCAGTGTTAAGGACCACAGACGTCTAAACAGTCTGTGAAGCTTCACACGGACCGTGAAGTAGTCCGTGAAGGATACTTATCAGGCTTATGATTTTTGATCAACTTCAAACAATCATCTCTTTCAGCACAAAATAAATTAGGTGACCCATCACCTATCAATTTAAAGGTCTTTGAGTACTCTTTCTATCGCCACCAAGTTTGCCTAATCTCGAGCCATGAGTAAAAAGTTATGCCTGTTTGAGTGAAGTGTTCTCTGATACGAGAAATTTCACGACCGGCTATACTGCTTGTGAAGCATTGACTGTTCCTGAAAACCTTTTTCTAAGTCAGTTCATATATTTTTAAGGTAGGGTCATTGTGGTCTTTTCTCAAAGTGTTTGGTACCCAAACTACGTCGTTTTAAACACCATTTCAAGGAAGTGAATTATGGCAAAAAACTACCAATTTCAATTCGTTCTCCTAAATTCCCTAAACTTGACAAAATTCATCCCCTCCAAAAAAATCTTTTCTCTAGATCAAGGAAGAAGAAGAAGCTAGGGTTCTAGAAGCTCAAGTATACTTTGTTCATCATTGCTTAGGGCTTCAATCAAGGTATGTAGGGAGTTCATCAATGGGTTCAATTCACCCATTGAGTCCCCAAAGTCTCTTCAATTATCCAATTCAATTTCTCAAGATTTGATTAGATTTTAACTCAATTCCTCATGGTTCTATTTGTATGGATTCAATTGCTTTATGATGATCTTATTTGATGATTTAGACTTAATTACATGCTTTTCAAAAAATTTCATGTCAACCCATGTATTGATTTATAAATTTTCACTATGAACCCTAATTTACATGAATTTATGAAGAATCTTTGAAAGATGAAAGATGAATTTATGAAGAAACTTAAAGCTATGAATATGTTTTATGAAATTATTCATGTTTTTATGAAAGCAATGTTTATGACTCAAGTAAGCTATAGATAAAGATATCTATATGTTTAATGAAGGTTGGCCACATGACATGAATGACATCTAGATTTGACCTCAATGCCTTTCAGTCTATTTTCCTAAATAGTGTCTTGATTAGTATGGTAACCGGATATACCATCAATGATTACAGATCACGCTTACAAAACTGTTGCCATTAGTAGTATGGTATTTCTAGCATGAAGTGAATGACTATAGTCCTTAAAAGATATTATGAAGAGGTCATGGATGGTGAAAGGTTTTCTCACACATGGTCTAAGAAACTATCTAATGATAAGACAATAGATGAATACCCATGTCCCATAATGATAGGACAAGAGGTGAATACCCATGTCCCATAATGATAAGATGAGTTAAATTAATGACTATTTTTTGGGATTTATGCTTAGCACCAAGAGGATATTGAGATGGAAGCTCTTCCGTTGCTAGAGGCCAGGTTTCTAGTACAAATCTCCTTATCCCATAACTATGTGCCACCATAGGATGATTGTCTTAGATAGATATTAGCTAGTGGATCCACGTAAGCTAAACGTTTATGGTCCTTACCTTGGAAAGTAGGAAACCTCTTTTCGGTGTGAGGAAGACACTAGGTTCCATGTTATAGATTGCATAGTCTATATGTTGGTTAACGTTAAACTTCCCACAAAATGAACTAAGTTGATTTCTAACGTTTTATGGAGCTTCCTTTATGATTTAAAGATGCATTGACCAAGTTCATGTTTTATCAATCTTCTTAAATGATTTTACTATGTTTTTAACTTTTTCAGGCATTCCATGCTTTCGATTATGTCCCTTTATGATCATGTCTCATTTATTGTTGCATTCCCCTCATACTTAGTACATTGCATGTACTAATGCATACTTGTGCCAACATTGTTTCTCTAATGCAGGGCTTGGCGATTCTTATCCTACGGTTCATGGCCAAGC
Source organism: Solanum etuberosum (assembly GCA_029582245.1). Classification (NCBI taxonomy): domain Eukaryota; kingdom Viridiplantae; phylum Streptophyta; class Magnoliopsida; order Solanales; family Solanaceae; genus Solanum; species Solanum etuberosum. The sequence continues at coordinate 6,341 of JAJONR010031803.1, forward strand.
CCTTTTTATCCTTCCGTTCATGGCTAGTTGATTGCATTAGAGATTTTAAGACTTGGTTAGTCCTCATACTTCGAGGACGATGTCACTATTATAGTTTTTTAGTCATTTTAGTTTCAGACTTTGTATGTGGTGTTGGGTTACGTCCCAATATTTTTTCTTATGATGTATTTAGATGGTTTATTGAGACAAATTTTAGACTTCCATTTTTAAACTCTTTATGATATAAAAAACTGTCTTTTGAACTCCTGTAAATTCTATTAACTTGTATGATGTATGTTAAGTGGCTTGTGTAGGGCCTCTCGGGGTCTTATACGCCATGTCACATCTAGGGTGTACTTTGGGTCATGAAAAACTTATTATTCAAAGAATAAGGTTCAGAAAAATCCTAGGATGTCTCATAAGCCAGGTCGAGTAGAATCTTGTTCATGAGTGTGCAACGGGCCACATTTATGAATTAGAGTCTATACGATGTTTAGGAAACTTCACTTCTTTTATTACTTTAAAGTCGTTCCATAGAGTTTACATCTATAAAGGTCCTCATATCCTAAACCCCTATTTATGCATTACAGAATATTCCTCCATGAAGGAATAGGAATGTTCGTGAAAATATGGAGCCCGAGTTTCCCCAAGTGTCGGTCAACCCATTGGCCGAGAAAATCACTAATAATGAGTTTCGAGCCGCATTTCATGCATTATCCCAAGCTATGACGGCTCAAGAAAATAGAGAGGTTGTAGCTCTTGTGAACCGAAGGGTGGGTACGAAGACAACACGGGTGAGAGACTTTACTAGGATGAATCCTCTGTAATTTCATGGGTTTAAAGTTGAGGAAGATCCTCAAGAGTTCATTGATGAGGTTTATAAGATAGTGGGAATTATGGGTGTTACTTCGGTAGAAAAGGAGGAATTGGCCGCTTTTTAACTTAAGGATGTTTCTCAAGTTTGGTTCAACCAATGGAAGGAAGAGCGGGCGGTAGATGCAGGTACTCTTGATCACGAGAAATTTAAGGCTGATTTTCTTGATAGGTTCTTTCCCCTGGAGATGAGGGAGGCAAAGCTACTTGAGTTCATGTCACGACCCAGGGGTACCCCCTAGATGTAACATGGCGTATAGAACCCCAAAGGACTCCATACAAGACACTTACCTCTCATAACATAAGAAATAAAACAATAAGAGTAAAATAATAGTCCAAGTCTAAATCATTTTATAAAATGAAAAGCGGAAGTGTAAACTCATATCTCATCATAGCCATCTAATACAATAGAATGAAATTGGGCCTAGCCCATACATCATGTTCAAAAGAGAAATACATGAAAGAAACTAAACAATAACTCCGTCCTCGAAGCATGAGGACTCACCAAAGCTCGGGAAATCACGAACTAAACTACTAGCCACGAGACTCAGAATACTGTCTGTCAGACCCTACATTTGGTAAAAATGTAGGCAAGAGTATGCGTTAGTACAAAACAATGTACCAATATGATTGCCATGCACAAAACATTTAAAACATGCTAAATGGGACATTTCATTTCATGACATGCCATTGACCAAGAGCTAAACATGCTATAAAATCTTTATAAAAAAAAGTCATAAAATCATGGCAATGCAAGCTAACTTCATCTTTAAAGCCTTTGAACTCATGTGTGATACTTCTTGAAGTAACCTTAGTTCATTATTACCTGTGGGGAAATTAGCCTTAATCGGCATGAGACAATGTGAGCTATAACATGATCACCCGGTGTCTCCCACACCGAAAAGGATTGTTCTACTTGCCTAAGGTAGAACCATGAAAATCTAGCTTAAGTGGATCCACTAGATAATCAACCTATAGGGGCACATAGTTTATGAGATAAGGATATTGCTACTAGAAACACGGCCTCTACTACGGGGATCTTCCATCTCATGAGATTACTTTGGAAACCCGGCCTCTACTATAGGAGAGAGTCCATCTCACTATCAATATCTACTTGATGCTAAGCATAAATATACATGGAATAGTAATTTCTTACTTGAATTCATTACTCATGAAAATGTGTCGCTTGGACAACCAATCCAAGCTAGTTAATTAGGATAGCTCTTACTCTTGATTCATTTAGGTGAGAAAGTCTTTCAACCTAAGAATCCTTTCTATGTGAGAAAACCTTTCACATCATGCTAGTTATGTTTATGAGAATGTCCTTTCAACAACACAACAACAAAAACATCATAATTGGTACTTTACTCTCAAAGCACCTTTACAACATTAGTATAAATCTCATAATCAATGCACGAGTCCATAATTTACCTTTTGAGGTCAAAACCCACTTTAAATCTTAAATTGTTAGAAAACATGGGTTAGATATGGATTTCATCATAAATACATGTAAATCTTGCAATACATGCTTAATATCATAAAACACTTGCTTTATACTCAAAATCCCTCATCATATGATTCACAACTTGAAAACATAGGGATTACATGAGTTCATGGGGGAATTCATCATAAAAGCATTACATTTCATCAATTCATGCATAATAGATCATAACTCAATCATATAAATCAATCATGAAAGGAACCTATGCTAATTGAAGAAAACCCTAACTCAATTGGTGAATTCTACCATTGGAAATAGAGGAATTTGGGAACTCTATGGATGAAAGAAATCCACGGATGAAAACTATCATACCTTGACTCCAAATGCTAGCCTTCAATGGAAAAATTGGAACCTTAGCTTGAAACCCTAGATGTATCCTTTTTCTTCTTCTTCAAGTTTCTAGAGAGAGAATTATTTGGGAGGAGATTTGGTTTCTTTTTGTGAAATTTGAAGAATGAAGTAAATGGGGTGAATTTGGGGGTTAAAAGGCTTTTATAGGGGTTCTAAACACGACCAAAACGACATAGTATTGAAACTAATTAATTAGGAAAAGACCCAACTAACCCTGAAAAATAACTGTCAGTTGCCACCGACGGACCCATTCGACGGACCGTGGTCTGACCTACGGTCCGTACTGGTGGACCATCATTTGTGGTCAGATATTAGAATTTTGGGGTTCGAACCACGGACCATGGTCTGACCAACGGTCCGTTGGTCAGGCCATGGTTATAGACCCTCAGAACTTACTTAGGTAGGCCAACCACAGACAACGCCTACGATCCGTGGTCCATTCCACAGGCCGTTGGTGGCCAGCGTGGTTTGGCACCTATAATATCTAGAAAGCTGCTATTTTGGCCTTTTTGAATACGAGATGTTACAATATCTCCCCCTTGGGACCATTCATCCTCGAATGACATTCAAACTGTTTCTAAAAGCTTAGGAGAGGAATTAACAACCCAACCTATCAATGCAATGCATGAAACCAAGGAGGAACTATCAACTCCAAGCTAGGACTTTCTAAAAACATCATAAGAGGGGTGAAACTAACTCTATCATCCATTATGCATGAAATGCACATACACAAAGAGGAAGTATCAACTCCAAGATAAACAAACTCAAATGCATCATAAGGAAGTAGGAACTACATCTAACAACCCAATATGCACGAATTTTCAAAATTTCTCATATTCAAGGAGGAACTACCTTGTCCAAGATAAAAGCATGCTCAACACAATCTCATGGATCCCATATGCAATTCACTCTCAAAAAGCATAGCTAAAGCATGTTCATCAATTCATCTCATGAAGTCTATTGACAACTCATACTCAATGCACAACAACATGAGTAAAATCAAGCATGTAAACTGATTTTCTTTCAAAACATACTTTCTCATGAACATGCATAATATAAGGAAATCATGGAAACACATAAAAGCACATACCTCCAAAACAAAGGTCAAATCAAGAGGAACTCATTACCTCAAGCTAGAGTAGGAGTAGAAAGAACTCATAAGAAAGACTCTCATCAACTCCGAACCCTTTTAAGGAAACTATGGATGTCGGATCACCAACACATTTCTTCAACATAGCGACATGGAAAATCGAATGCACCGATGCCAACTCATTTGGAAACTCTAACTCATAAGCAACCTTACCAACACACCTCAAAATCTGATATGGGCCTACATATGGGGGACTAAGCTTCCCTTTCTTACCAAACCTCATTACACCCTTCATGGGTGAGATTTTCATGAAAACCCAATCATGAACTTCAAACTCAAGATCCCTTCTTCTAACATCGGCATATGCCTTTTGCCGACTTTGAGCCATTTTCAACCTTTCTGTAATAAGATGAACTTTCTCTATGGCCTGATGTACCAATTTGGGACCTATTAGGGCAACTTTTCCCACCTCAAACCAAACTATGGGAGATCTACACCTCCTTCCATATAGTGCCTCAAATGGAGCCATATCAATACTCGAGTGATAGCTATTATTATAGGCAAACCCAATCAATGGCAAATGGTCATCCCAATTACCCTTAAAATCGATCACACAAGACCTCAACATATCTTCCAAAGTCTGAATAGTACACTCCTCTTGCCAATCAGTTAGGGGATGAAAGGCCGTACTAAGCTTAACCTTAGTGCCAAGACCCTTTCGGAATGACTTCAAAAACTGAGAAGTGAATTGGGTACCACAATCAGAAATAATTGATAAGGGCACTCCATGCAACCTCACAATTTCTCTCAAGTATAACTTGGCATAGTCCTCCGCCGAATAAGAAACCTTGAAGGGAAGGAAATGAGCTGATTTCGTCATCCGATCTACTATAACCCAAATAGAGTCATGTTGTCGCCGGGTGCGAGGTAAACCTACAATAAAATCCATATTCAAGTCTTCCAACTTCCAAGTAGGAATGCTAATATCTTGGGATGAGCCTCCCGGTTTCTGGTGCTCAACCTTCACTTGTTGGCAATTTGGGAATTTAGCCACAAATACCGCAATATCCTTTTTCATCCCATTTCACCAATAGACTTCCCGCAAGTCATGGTACATCTTGGTGGATCCCGGGTGAATGGAAAACCGCAAACTACGGGCTTCTGCCAAGATCTGTTCCCTTAAGTCATCAACATTTGGAACACACAAACGACCTTGGTATCTAAGTACCCCATCTCCCCCTAGGGAGAAAGCCTCAACGGATTTCTTAAGCACCGCTTCTTTCAATTCTACCAAAATAGGATCAAGACCTTGCTTTGCTTTCACATCCGCCATTAAAGATGATTCAGAACCATTGTGAACCATAACACCACCCTTGGTGGAGTCCACTAGTTGAACACCTAATCGAGCTAATCTATGAACCTCTCGAACCAACTATTTATTTTCTTCTTCAATATGAGAAACATTACCCATAGACAATCGACTAAGAGCATCCGCTACCACATTAGCTTTACCGGGGTTATAACAACACTCATGTCATAATCTTTCAGTAACTCAAGCCACCTTCTTTGGCAAAGATTCAAATCCTTTTGATTAAACACATATTGCAAACTCTTGTGGTCGGTAAACACATCTACATACACACCGAACAAATAATTCCTCCAAATCATTAAGGCAAAAACAACAGCCGCTAGTTCAAGGTCATGGATAGGATAATTCTTCTCATGAACTTTAAGTTGCCTTGAGGCATAGGCAATCACTTCCCCATTTTGCATAACCACATACCCTAATCCAATTCTTGAAGCATCACAATAAACCACAAAACCATATGTCCCTTCTCGTAAGGTCAACACCGGAGCGGAAGTAAGTCTATCTTTCAACTCTTGAAAACTCTTTTCACACCCTTCGGTCCATATGAATTTAGCCTTCTTTTGAGTCAAAGTCGTCAAAGGAGAGGCAATAGAAGAAAACCCCTCAACAAATCTTCTATAGTAACCGGCCAAACCCAAGAAACTTCTAATATTCGAAGGAGTTAGAGGTCTAGGCCAACTCTTGACCACATCTGTCTTCTTAGGATCTACCTCAATACCCTTACTTGAGACAATATGACAAAGGAAAGCTACGAATCTCAACAAAAATTCACACTTGCTAAACTTTGCAAAAAGTTGTTGGTCCTTAAGAACTTGCAACATGATTCTCAAATGATCAATATGCTCATTCTCACTTCTTGAGTGGATCAAAATATCATCGATAAACATAATCACAAAAATGTCTAAGTATTGCCTAAATACTCTATTCATCAAGTGCATAAATTCCACCGGAGCATTAGTCAAATCAAACGACATTACTAGGAACTCATAATGACCATACCGAGTTCAAAAAACCATCTTCGGAATGTCATTTTGTCTCACCCTCAATTGGTGATAGCCCGATCGAATATCAATCTTAGAGAAATAACTTGCCCTTTGAAGTTGGTCAAATAAATCATCTATCCTTTGAAGAGGGTACTTATTCTTAATAGTTACCTTGTTTAACTGACGATAGTCTATACACATACGAAGAGAACCATCCTTCTTTCTAATGAACAAAACCGGAGCACCCCATGGAGAGATACTCGACCGGATGAAACCCTTGTCCAACAGATCCTTCAATTGTTCTTTCAGCTCCTTAAGTTCTGCCGGAGCCTTACGGTAAGGAGGAATAGAAATAGGTTTCGTATCTATGAAAAGGTCAATACCGAAGTTTATTACCCACTCGGGAGGAATACCGGGTAAGTCATCTGGAAACACTTCCGGAAACTCATTTACAACGGGGACCGACACAAGACAAGGGGTTTCAGAATCTACATCCCTCACCCAAACTAGATGATAAATGTAACCCTTAGAAATCATCTTTCTAGCTTTAAGAAAAGAGGAAAATTGACCCTTAGGCATAGAATTTCCCCCCTTCCACTCTAGGACGGGCTCATTTGGAAACTGAAACTTGACTACACGAGTTCTACAATCAATAGAAGCATAAAAATAGTGCAGCCAATCTATACCCAAGATAACATCAAAATCTAACATATCAAGCTCTACCAAGTCAACAAGAGTAATTCTATGGGACAAGGAAATGGGACACTTTCTATAGACCCTCTTAGCCACCACAGAATCACCAACAATAGTAGAAACAGAAAAAGGTTCTAACAACACATAGGGGAGCACATCGAACCTCATAGCCACATATGGCGTCACAATAGACAAAGTAGCACCGGGATAAATTAAAGCATATACATCTAATTGAAAAACTATCAACGTACCAGTAACCACATCAGGAGAACTCTCTTGCTCACCACGAGTCTGAAGTGCATAGAAACTGTTTTGCTTAGAAGCATTGGAACCCGAACCACTAGAAGTAGCTTGCTTTCCCTCTCTTCCTTAAGTCGTAAGCATCGGCAATCCCTCATTTTGGGACCACTTTTACCGCAACCATAACAACCATCCGTGCCATCTAGGCACTTACTATCGTGTTTCCTTCCACACTTAGTACAAGTAGACCTAGACAATAAAGATCCACTACCATTACCCCCTTGAGGCTTAGGGTTAGACACCCTATCTTGGTTGAAATTTTAAGGAGCATTAGAGGAATCTCGGCCGGAAAACTTTTGTCGGAATCTAGTTGGACCTTGCCCATCAGACCTTGCATGAGAGAAATTACCATCACCGGTCTTTGCTCTCTACCTCTCTAGACTTTTCCTTAAGTTTTTCCTCCATAATTTGTTGTGCATGCACCATGAGACGAGAGATAACCATGTCATGAATGATCATGGTGGTTTGGCACTCTTTTACCACGGTATCGAACACCCCCGAAATGAAATTACTCATTCTAGCCCTTGAATCCGCAACCATTGTTGGAGCATATTTCAACAATTTAGTGGAGTTTAGAGAATACTCTCTCACACTCATACTTTCTTGCCGGAGGTTAATGAACTCAAGCACCTTGGCTTCCCTCATCTCTAGGGGAAAGAACCTATCAAGAAAAATGGCTTTGAACTTCTCCCAATCAAGAGGACCTGAATCTTTCGATCTCCCTTCATTCCATTAATTATACCATATTTGAGCCACTCCCTTTAGTTGATAAGCGACCAACTCTGCTTTTTCTACCGGCGTAACTCTCATGATCATCAAAACCTTATAGACCTCATCAATAAATTCTTGAGGAACTTCCTCAACTTTAGAACCATGAAACTCCCAAGGGTTCATTCTTGTAAAGTCCCTTACTCATGTAGCCGCCGTACCCACATTTGGGTTCACAGGAACCACAACCTCCCTATTTGCTTGGGTCATCACCACTTGGGCCAATACTTGGAAAGCAACCTTAAACTCCGCATTGGACAAATGTTCAGCCAAAGGATCGACTGGAACTTGAGGAGCTTGGGGAGGAGCTTCGTGTTCATCATTCTCACTCTCACTCTCACTCTCATTCCTTCTAGCAAAAGCTCTTCGGACAGCCATATCCTAAAGAACATAGGATAAGGATTAGGAGAGAGACTTTATAGAGTTAGACTCTATCGCACAACTTAAGAGTAATGAAAGAATTGGAGTTTCCTACTCATATTGTAGCTTCTCATTTATAAATGTGGCACGCTTCACACTTATGAACAAGACTCTACTAGACGTGGTTTATGACACATCCTAGGACCATTTTAAACCCTGTGCTCTGATTACCAAGTTTGTCACGACCCAAGGGTACCCCCTAGATGTAACATGGTGTATCGAACCTCGAAGGAATCCATACAAGCCACTAAGCTCCCATAACATAAGGATTAGAACAATAAGAGTAAAACAATAGTCCAAGTCTAAATCATTTTATAAAATGGAAAGTGGAAGTCTAAAATCATGTCTCATCATATCCATCTAATACAATAGAATGCAATTGGGCCTAGCCCATACATCATGTTCAAACAAGAAATACATGAAAGAAACTAAAACAATAACTCTATTCTCGAAGCATGAGGACTCACCAAAGCTTGGGAAATCACGAACTCAACTACTAGCCACCAGACTCAGAAAGCTGTTTGTCTGACCATATATTTGGTAAAAATGTAGGCAAGAGTATGCGTTAGTACCAAATAATGTACCAAGTATGATTACCATGCATAAAACATTTAAAGCATGCTAAAAGGGACATATAATTTCATGACATGCAATTGACAAAGCTAAACATGATATAGAAGCTTTATAAAACATAAGTCATAAAATCATAATAAATTAAAGCTAACATCATCTTTAAAGCCTTTGAACTCATGTGAGATACTTCTTGAAGTAACCTTAGTTCATTATTACCCATGGAGAAATTAGCCTTAACCTACATGAGACCATGTGAGCTATAACATGATAACCCGGTGTCTCCCACACCGAAAAAGGGTTGTTCTACTTGCCTAAGGTAGAATCATGAACATATAGCTTAAGTGGATCCACTAGATAATCAACCTATTGGGGCACATAGTTTATGGAATAAGGAGATTGCTACTAGAAACCCGGCCTCTACTATGGGGGAGCTTCAATCTCATGAGATTACTTTGGAAACCCGGCCTGTACTACGGGATAGCTTCCATCTCACTATCAATATCCACTCGGTGTTAAGCATAAATTCCCATGGAATAGTCATTTCTTACTTGAATTCATTACTTATGAAAGGTGTCACTTGGACAACCAATCCAAGCTAGTTCATTAGGATAGCTCTTACTTTTGATTCATTTAGGTGAGAAATCCTTTCAACCTAAGAATCCTATATTTTAGAAAACCTTTCACATCATACTAGTTATGTTTATGAGAATGCTCTTTCAACAACATAACAACAACAACATCATAATTGGTACTTTACTCTCAAAACACCCTTACAACATTAGCATAAATCTGATAATCAATGCATGAGTCCATAATTTACCTTTTGAGGTCAAAACCCACATTCAATCATAAACTCTTAGAAAATATGGGTTAGATATGGATTACATCATAAATACATGTAATGCTTGCAATACATGCTTAATTTCATAAACACTTGCTTTATACTCAAAATCCCTCATTATATGATTCACAACTTGAAAACATAGGGATTACATTAGTTCATGGGGGAATTCATCATAAAAGCATTACATTTCATCAATTCACAGATAATATATCATAGCTCAATCATTTAAATCAATAATGAAAGTAACCCATGCTAATTGAAGAAAATCCTAACTCAATTGGGGAATTCTACCATTTGAAATAGAGGAATTTGGGAACTCCATGGATGAAAGAAATCCATGGATGAAAACTATCATACCTTGACTCCAAATGCTAGCCTTCAATGGAGGAATTGGAACCTTAGCTTGAAATCCTAGATGAATCCTTTTTCTTCTTCAAGTTTCTAGAGAGAGAATTATTTGGGAGGAGATTTGGTTTCTTTTTGTGAAATTTGAAGAATGAAGTAAGTGGGGTGAATTTAGGGGTTAAAAGGCTTATATAGGGGTTCTAAACATAGCCAAAATGACATAGTATTGAAACTAATTAATTAGGAAAAGACCCAACTAACCGTGAAAAATAACTGCCAGCTGCCACCTACGGTCCGTCCTGGTGGACCGTCGTTCATGGTTAGAGACTATCATTTTTGGGTTCGACCACGGACCATGATCTGACCAATGGTCCATTGGTCAGGCCGTGCTTCTGGACCCTCAGAAATTACTTGGGTAGGCTAACCACGGACTACACCTACTATCCGTGGTCCATTCCATGGGCCGTGGGTGGCCGGCGTTGTTTGGCACCTGTATTATCTGGAAAGCAACTATTTTGGCCTTTTTTAATACGGGGTGTTACAGTTCATTAACTTTCGTCAAGGGAATATGAGTATAAAAGAGTACACTTTGAAATTAATGCATTTTTCCAAATACGCTCCAACTATGGTTGCCGATCCAAGGGTAGGGATGAAGAAGTTTGTTTTGGGTTCTTTCGACTTGGGGGTCAAGAAATACCTAACCGTTGTTATTGTTAAGGAGATGGATGTATCCCATTTAATGATTCATGCACAACAAATAGAAGAGGAGAATATTAAGGAGAAAACTAGGGATTCGAAGAGGGAATGAATGGATAATGGTGATATCTCACATTCAAGGTCAAATGGAGGTAATCGTTCTCAAGGTAATGGTTCCTGTGAGAAAATGTGTATCTGAGTTTCCAATGTGTGGAAAAGGCCATAGGGGTGAGTGTCTAGCCGGTGCTAATGCATGTTTTGGTTGTGGAAAAATGGATCATACTGTTTAAATTAGGTCTTGATTAGTATGGTGTCCGGATATGCCATCAATGATTATTGATCACGCTTACAAAACTATTTCCATTAGTAGTAGGGACTTTGTGGCATGAAGTGAATGACTATTGACCTTAAAAGCTATTATGAAAAGATCATGGATGGGTAAAGGTTTTCTCATGCATGGTCTAAGGAGCTTTCTAATAATAAGACAAGAGGCGAATACCCATGTCCCATACTGATAGGACAAGAGGTGAATAACCATGTCCCATAATAATAAGTTGAGTTATGGTTAATGACAATTTAGTGAAATTTATGCTTAGCACCGAGAGGATATTTAGATGGAAGCTCTCCCGTATCCAGATGTTGGGTTAACAGTAGCAATCTACTTATCCCATACCTCTGTGCCACTGTAGGATGATTGTCATAGATAGACATTAGGTAGTAAATCAATGTAAGCTAGAAGTTCATGGTCCTTACCTCGGCAAGCAAGGCACCCCTTTTTGGTGTGGGTAGACACTGGATTCCGTATTATAGCTCACATGGTCTATATGACGGTTAACAGTAAACATCACACATAATGAACTAAGTTCCTAATGTTTTATGAATGTTCCTTTATGATTTAAAGATGCATTGACCATGTTCATGTTTTAGGAATCTTCTTAAATGATTTTACTATGTTTTAAATTGGTCATGCATTCCATGCTTTCGATTATGTCTCTTTATGATCATCTCTCATGATTTATTACATTTCCCTTATACTTAGTACATTCCATGTACTAATGCATACTTGTGCTAGCATTGTTTCACTAATGTAGGTCTTGGCGATTCTTATCCTTCCGTTTGTGGCTAGTTGATTGCATTAGAGATTTGAAGATTTTGGTGAGTCCTCATACTTCGTGGATGATGTAACTTATATAGTTTTCTTAGTCATTTCAGTCTCAGACTTTGTATGTGATGTTGTAATACATCCCAATCACTTTTGTATGATGTGATAGCATCCAAAGAATCTCTACTACATTGAAGAACAAGGATGAAACCTTACAAACTCCAAGGAGGCCCATAATAAGATCTCAAAACAAGGAGTTCAATTATAAGGTCAACCGACTTCAATCGCTGATCCAAAGGTGTCTTGTTGGGGAAGAAGAGCTCAAGCTCAAGGGAGATGAATTGTCCAAATGCTAAAACTATTTGGTGGCCCAAGTTGAAGTTCAAGAGGAAGAATATTGGGGTCCAAAGTTCAGCCTTGAAGAAGTCCAAAGTGGTGCAGAAAGAGGCTCAAAATCAGCCCAACGGGAGGCCAATTTCAGCCCTTAAGTGCAGCTAAAACAAGCAGCCCAATAAAGGCCCGAAAGGGGCTCAAAAGCCACGACCAATAGGGTTCACAAAGTCCTTAATTCATCCACAAATATTAGGGTTTTAGTTTCACCTTATCCCCCAATCTAGGGTTTTATTTTATTAAGTTCTAAATTATTGTTTTAGGGTTTTATTAGGGCTAGAAGCAAACTTATTTATTCTATAAATAGGTATTTTCATTGATTAAAGGGACATTAGATTGATATTAATAATATTTGAGAGAGTTCTTTGAACCTATGTAACTTGTTCTTTGAGAATTTATCTTTAAACCTTTACTAGTTTCATTGTTTAAGGTATGAAGTAATTTCTTCTTGTGATATCTATGATTTCTTTTTTCTATTCTTTACAAGGCGATTAGTTTTTAAATACTAATTATTGTATTTAGTTACTCATAAAGCGGTCAAGATCTGAATCTATCATTTTTGATTCGTTTCTTAAGTAAAGGCGTTAGATTTCTTCCATAAATCTATGTGTTGTTACTTGGATCGTGTCAAGGCCTTAGAACATTAAATCCTTGGAAATTCTTGGATCTTTGCTTTGACTTTCTCATATCCTTTTTACTTAGTTTCTGTTTCTTTTCTATAATAGCTCCCCACTCTAATTTACAACTGTATATTTGTGATCCCCTTAACCTCGTTGTTATCAACTGGTATCAGAGCTGTTGTATCAAAGTTCCATTCCTGATTAATCTTGGGATTTCTTCTATACTTAGAGAAAAAATAATATTTACTATCACGTGAAAAGTAAAATGAACAGTACTTTAAAAAAAGTAAAAGTGATAACTTGCTCTCCAAGAAATCAGATTATTTGCTCTCTAAAGTTTTGCATTAGTTTGTTTCCAAACATATAGGAAACAAGAAGATGGGATTCTAGATTTTCAGGATAAGAAGAATAATTTTTTTCTTGTTCTTATAATTCTAAATAAGTACTTTTTATTCGTGTTTTGTTTCAACTAATATCCTACTTGATCTAGGACTAGTTCTTTATTTTTTTCTATGCCCTAAAAATCTATACTTTATTACTACGAATATTATACACGTTTTGGTTTAATTCTAAACCTACAAAGTTTTCTTGTTCAAGGGTTATTTTTAGGGGAAAAATGCAAGTGTGGGTTAGTTTAAAAGAGGGTAAAAGTCATATTGAAAGTGTGATACTTGATAATTGTTTTTCTTTTCTTTAGATGTCTAATTCAGATGGTGATGAGGAAAGGGATCGTCAAGAAGCTGAGATCCAAGGAAGTAATGACTTCACCTTTCAAGTTATGCACCAACAATTTGAGAGATAAACTTTTCAATTTCAAGAGATGAGGAATATGATTACCTAGCAGAATGATACCATAGCTGCAATTAGGAGGGAGAATAATGCCGTACAACCCCCTAATAATGTTAGGCTCCAAGTTAGAAGGAATGTACCCCATATTCCTTTTGTAAATTCTAAATATGATAATGACGATATGGATGTTGAATTTAATATAGAAAGAAGAGATAAGAGGGGACAAAGAGGTAGAGCAGAAGATTAAAATAGAAGTTGTATAAAGATGAATATGTCATCTTTCAAGGGGACAAGGAACCCCGACTTGTACCTTGATTGTGAGATATGAGTTGAAGCCATCTTTGACTGCCACAACTACTCTAATGGTTAAAAAGGTAAACTTGTTCTTGTTGAGTTTTATGATTATGCTACTTCTTGGTGGCAAAAGCTTGCTAGGTACGGATTGCAAGATGAACTACAACCTATAGCTACTTAAGCACAGATGAACAGGGTAATGAGGAAGAGGTTTGTGCCATCATACTTCCAACGAGATCTACAGTGTTGCCTTGAACTCTTGAGGCAAGGTTCCATATCGGTGGATGATAACTTCAAAAGCATGGATATGGTTATTATCTAAGCTAACTGCATTGATGAGGAAGAGGCTATAATGGCTAGATTTTTAAATGGTTTAAATTTAGAAATAACTAATGTAGAAGAAATACAACAATATGTAACTTTAGATGAGTTAGTTGATTTTTCTGTTAAAATAGAAAAATAAATTAAGAGAAAGCAGCAAAATAACTCATGGAGAAGTCGGCCAAACACCATCTCTAAGAAGCCATCGTCAAATTAAGAGTGGAAGGCTCTGTCCAGACCTCAAGAAGATAGAGGTAAAAGTAAAGTAGAGGATGGAGTTAAAAGCTTTAATCCTAAATTTCTAAGCCTTCTAGTTCTATTCGATAGCACTAATGTCATGGAAGGGGACATATGATGCATAAATGTCCAAGTAGAAGAAACATCATACTTAGGGACAATGGAGAGTATAAGAGTGAAAAAAGTGAGGGGGGAGAAGAAGAGGGAGGTTTAAGTGCGGAATATGATCTAGAACTGCCTAATGATGGCATAATTAGGGTGGTTAGGAGAATTATAACTATCAATTTGAGTAATATTGATGAAGGGAAGAGGGTTCCATACTAGGTGCGGGATAAAAGGGAAGACTTATTCTATGATTATTGATGGGGGAAGTTGTGCAAATGTGGTGAGCTCATACTTGGTGGATAAATTAAGAATAACATGCATAAAACGCTCTACCCTATATAGGCTCCAATGGTTGAATGATAGTGGTGAAGTAAAAGAAAACATACATTGCATGATTTCATTTAATGTCGGTAGGTATGAATATGAAATTCATTGTGATGTAATTCCAACGCAAGCATTTCATGTTTTACAAGGCCGACCTTGGAAATTTGATAGTGTGACACCTCAAATTCCAAAATACAAGAAATTGTAGCTTTTCCAAGATCTGGTGCGAGTACTAACGGAGCCACCAATGACCCATGGACTAATACACGGTCCGTAGGTATCTTCATGGGTGGCCAGTCTAATTTTTCTAAGAAATTTAAGTTCATTAGGACGGCCCATTGTCCTATGCACGAATCATCGGTAGGTCTCGTTGGTGAGTCCTTGACTTAGAGAGATTTTTGAGCTAGAAGTTGAGGCCCACAGCCAAGTTGTACGGCCCGTAGGTGGACCCACAGACCGTACATGGGTCCGTCATTGGGAGTCCAAATTTAATGGTTTTTGAACTCAGCAACGACCAACTAGGACAGTCCGTGGTCTAACCAACAGATCGTAGGTTTGGCCGTTTGTGAGATTGCAGTTATTTTGTAAGAAGGGATTTTGGGTCTTTTCCATATTATTCTAACCCAATACTATGTAATTTTACCTCTATTAAAAACCCTTTATAAATGTTTTTACCCTCAAAATCTCCTAAATCAATTCATTCTCTCAAATTCATAAAAGAAGAACAAGTTTATCCTCAAAAATATTTCTCTCTCTAGAAGCTTGAAGAAAATGGCTAGGGTTTCAAGTCAAGTCTCCAATTCAACAATTGTTTGTTAGCTCTTGGCATCAAGGTATGATAGTATTCACCTATGGAGTCCTTTCCTCCATAGGATTCCTAAATTCTCTAATTTTGCAAAGTAGAATCTCTAAAGGAATTTAGGGTTTTAACTCAATCTCATAAGTTCTTTTCAATCTAATGGGTTCTTTTTAATTATGATATTATTTATTGATTTATGTGTTTTTATATAGGAATTGAAGAAATTGCATGTTTCTAAGTTGAATACATGTGGAACCATGTGAAATCCATGTGTTCTAGAATTGGTCATATGACGATTATTTTAAATCATGAAAGATGATTTTATGAAGATATGCATGTTCTTTATGAAATTCATGAAAAATGATTTTTAAGTTTCTTTTAGAGTAAAGCATCCTTATTGTTGTTGTTCCTGTTAAAGGATTTCTCACATACACATGAAAGCATGATTGTGAAAGTGGTTTCTCACATAAAGGATTCTTACAGTTGAAAGGTTTTCTCAACTAAACTTTAAAGAAAGATTTAGGGGCTATTCTAATGGAACCTAGCTTAGATTGGCTACATGATATGCCTTCCATGGATGATAAGGTAAGAGGTGATTACCAATGCCTCCTAATGATAAGACAAGAGGTAATTACTCATGTCCCATAATAATATTACAAGCGGTGATAACCATTGTCCCTTAAAGATAAGACTAGAGGCTATTACCCATGTCCCCATAGTGACAAGGCAAGAGGTGTTACCCATATCCCCATAATGATAAGACAAGAGTCGATTACCCATGTTCTATAATAATAATACAAGAGGTGATTACCCATGTCCCATAATGATAAGATGAGGTAAGATTAATGGAAAATCTCCCACAATAATGAACTAAGGTTACTTCGAGAAGTATCTCACATGCACTTTAAGATGATTTCTACTTACATTGACCATGATTATGATTATGTTTCAAACTTTGTCTTTGCATGTTACGTAAAGTCCTTTTAGCATGATTTCATACATTTATGCATGGATATCATAATTGGTACATTCTTTGTACTAAAGAATACTCTTGCCTACATTCTTATAAAAATGTAGGGTCCGACACACCAGGTTCGTATCTCTGCGGCAGGGGATCACTTAGTAGATTGAAGATTGGTGAGTCCTCATGTTCCAAGGAACGAGCTTTATTGCATACGATCTTTACTATTTTTCAGTATTCTATGTGATGTACAGGTTACGTCCCGATCACTCTTGATGTACTAGATGACTTTGACACTATGTTAGACTTCCGCAACATTTTTGAACGCTTATGTTTTGAAATTGTCTTTTAAAATATCTTGATTTTCTATTATCTTGTATGATGTATGCTAAGTGGCTTGTGTAGGGTAACTAAGAGTCCTATACTCCATGTCACGTAAAGGGTCTACTTTGGGTCATGACAAACTTGGTATTCACAGCATACGGTTTAGAAAAGTCCTAGGAAGTCTCATAAGCCACGTCGAGTATAGTCTTGTTCATGAGTGTGAAGAGCACCGCATTTATCAGTGAGAAGCTGTGAGATATTTAGGAAACTCCATTTTTTTCATTACTCTAAGTGGTGCGATAGAGTTTAACTCTATATGTCCTTTTTCCTAATCCTGATCCGATGTTTTTCAGGATATGATCACTCGAAGGGCATATGCTAGAAGGAATGCGGGAGAGAATTTGGAATGAGAAGCTCCTCCAGAAGTTCCTCAAGTTCTGGTCGACCCTTTGGCCGAACAAGTAACTAATGTGGGGTATAAGGCAGTTTTTCATGTGTTGGATCAGACCATGACAGCACAGACCAATAGGTAGGTTGTGGTCCGCATGAAACCAAATGTTGTTATGGCGGTAACTAGAGTGAGAGACTTCTCTACAATGAATCTGTAACACCCCATATTCGAGAAGGGTAAGACATCATTTTTCAGAAGCTACAGGTGCCATCCGATGGAGGCCACCCAGGGCTCGTGGATGGGACAACGGACCGTGGGTGTAGTCCGTTGATTGGTCACCCAATCAGACCTTGAGGACGATGAACCACGGCCGGACCAACGGACTGTCGTGTGATCCACGGCCCGTGGAAGTGGTCCGTGGTTCAGGACCCATAATCCCACTTTCTGACACCAGACGACGGACCAACAGGACGGACTGTCGGTCAGACCAAAGTCCATCAGTCGGGGTCCGTGGGTCGTGGCTGGCAGTTAATTTTTAGGGGTAGTTGGGTCTTTACCTAATTATTTTATCCTGATACTACTTACCTTTACCCTTCACTAAGACCCCTATATAAGTGATTCCAACCCCTAAATTAGTTCATTCACTTCATTCTCTTCAACTTCACCAAAAAGAAGAACAAGTCTCCTCTCTCAAATATTTCTCTCTCTAGAAAGCTTGAAGAAGAAGGATTCAACCTAGGGTTTCAAGTAAAGTCTCCATTCCTCCATTGAAGATAAGCAATTGCCTTTGAGGTATGATAGTTTTGATCCATGAATTACTTCCATTCATGGAGTTTCCAAATTCTCCTATTTTCAAAGTTAGAAATCCCTTATTAAGTTAGGGTTTTCTTCAATTGTCATGGGTTCTCTTGATTATTCATTTAAATGATTGAATTATCATCTCTTATGCATGAATTGATGAAATACTATTATTTTATGATGATTTACCTATGAACCCATGTAATCCCCATGTGTTTTGTGAAATCAAACATGAATTTATGATGAAACCCATGCCTAACCCATATTTTCTAAATGTTGATTGAAAGTGAATTTTGAACATTGAAAGATAAATTATGGAATTATTCATGTTCTTATGAAATCTATGCAAATGTTTTAAGGATGCTTTGAGAGTAAAGTATCCATGATGATGTTATTGTTGTGTTGTTGAAAGGATTTTCTCATATACACATGAAAGCATGAATGTTAAAGCTTTTCTCACATAATAAGGATTCAAAGGTTGAAAAGTCTTCTCCCCTAATTAAATCAAAGATTGTAACACCCCGGATTCGAAATAGGGTGTTATGGCTGACTTCAGGAAAATTTAAGATGGCCCCACGAGTGCCAGCTACGGCCCACCGATGGGACCACGGACCGTAGGTGTGATTCATGGATGGCCTGCATAAAATGGTCTGGACGCCCTGAACCACGGCTTGACCAACAGGCCGTTGGTCAGACCACGGACCGTGGTTGGGGTCCGTGGTCCAAGGCCCCAAGTTCAAAGTTCCTGACCACCATCGACAGCTGTGCAGGATGGTCCATCGTCCTGACCACGATCCTTCAGTGGGGTCTCTTGGGTCATGGCTGGCAATTAAGTTTCAGGGATAGTGGGTTTTTTCCTAATTAATTAACCCTATACTACGTCGTTTTACCGTTCACTAAGACCCCTATATAAGTATTTGCCACCCCCAAATGATCCCATTCACTTCATTCTTCCAAAATCACAAAAGAAGATCAATTCTCCTCTCTAAAATATTTCTCTCTGTAGAAACTTGAAGAAGGAGAAGGATTCAACCTAGGGTTTCAAGTCAACTCTCAATTCCTCCATTGAAGGCTAGAATTTGGGTTCAATGTATGATAGTTTTCATCCATGGATTCCTTCCGTCCATGGATTTTACAAATTCCTCTATTTCTAAAGGTAGAATTCCCCAATTGAGTTAGAGTTTTCTTCAATTGCTATGTGTTCCTTCCATTATTGATTTAAATGATTGAATTATGATCTCTTATGCATGAATTGATGAAGCATGATGATTTTATGATGATTTCCCCCATCAACCCATGTAATCCCTGTGTTTTCAAGTTATGAATCATATGATGTGGGATTTGGATCTTAAAGGAAGAGTTTTTATGAAATAAAACATGTATTGCTAGTTTTACATGTATTTATGATGAAATCCATATCCAACCCATGTTTTCTAAGTGTTGATGATTGAAAGTGGGTTTTTAACCTCAAGAGGTAAATTATGGACTTATCCATTTTCTTATGAAATCTATGCAAATGTATTAAGGATGCTTTGAGAGTAAAGTATCGATGATGATGTTGTTTTTGTGTTGTTGAAAGGACATTCTCATAAACACATATAAGGATGATGTGAAAGGTTTTCTCAAATAGTAAGGATTCTTGGGCTGAAATGCTTTCTAACCTAAATGAATCAAACAGTAAGAGCTATCCTAATGAAACTAGCTTGGATTGGTTATCCTAGGATGCCTTTCCATGAATAATAAGGTCAAGTAAGAAATAACTATTCCGTGGGATTTATGCTTAGCACCGAGAGGATATTGAAATGGAGGCTCTCCCCTTAGTAGAGGCTGAATTTCTAGAAGTAATCTCCTTATCCCTTACCTATGTACCCACATAGGGTGATTATCTTAGATAGACATTAGCTAGTTGATTCACTTCAGCTAGAAGTTCATGGTTCTACCTTGGCAAGTAGAACAACCCTTTTCGGTGTGGGAGACAGCGGGGGATCATGTTATAGCTCACATGGTCTCTATGTCAGTTAAGGCTAATCCCCCACATTAATAATTAACTAAGGTTACTTCAAGAAGAATCTCACATGAGTTCAAAGGTTTAAGGATGATTTTAGCTTGCATTAACCTTGGTTTGATGACTTATATTTTCTAACTCTCTTATATCATGTTTTAGCTTGCTCAATTGCATGTCATAAAATGAAATGTCCCTTTTAGAATATTTTAAATGTTTTATGCATCGCTATCATACTTAGTACATTGTTTTGTACTAACGTATATTATTGCCTACATTTTCCTTAAATGTAGGGTCTGACAGTCATGGTCATTAGTTTCTTGGTGAGTGGTTGAGTTCAAGATTTCCAAGCTTTAGTGAGTCTTCATGCTTCAAGGACGGAGTTTATTGTTTCACTTTTTTTCATGTATTTCTCTTTTGGACATGATGTATGGGCTAGGCCCAATTTCATTATATTGTATGAGATGGCCATGATGAGACAAGTGTTTTAGACTTCCACTTTTTCTTTTATAAAATGTTTTAGACTTGGACTATTGTTTTACTCTTATTGTTCTATTTCTTATGTTATGAGAGCTAAGTTTCTTGTATAGAGTCCTTTGGGGTTTTATATGCCATCTTACATCTAGAGGGTACCCCTGGGTCATGAAAAACTTGGTAATCAGAGCACAAGGTTGATAATTAACATAGGATGTCTCCTAAGCCACGTCTAGTAGAGTCTTGTTCATAAGTGTGAAGCGCGTTACATTTATAAATGAGAGGCTACAAGATGATTAGGAAACTCTATTTCTTTCATTACTCATAAGTCGTGCGATAGAGTTTAACTCTATTAGGTCTCTCTCCTAATCCTTACCCTATGTTCTTCAGGATATGGTTACCCGAAGAGCTTATGCTAGAAGGAATGTGAGGGAGAATAAGTAACAAGAAGCTCCTCAAGTTTCGATCGATCCTTTTGCCAATCAAGTGTCTAATGCGGAGTTTAGGGCTACTTTTCAAGTGTTTGGTCAAGCGGTAACGGCCCAAGCCAATAGGGTGGTTACGGTTCCCATGAACCCAAATGTGGGTACGGTGGCTTCAAGAGTGACGGACTTCACTAGGATGAATCCTCTGGAGTTTCATGGTTCTAAGGTTGAGGAAGATCCTTATGAGTTTATTGAAGAGGTCAATAAGGTTTCTATGATCATGGGAGTTACGCTGGTGGAAAAGGTAGAGTTGGCTGCTTATCAACTAAAAGGACGGGCTCAAATATGGTATAACCAATGGAAAGAAGGGAGATCGAGAGATACTGGTCCTATTGATTAGGAGAAGTTTAAAGACGTTTTTCTTGATAGGTTATTTCCCTTTGAGATGAGGGAAGCCAAGGTGCTTGAGTTCATTAACCTCCGATAAGGGAGTATGAGTGTGAGGGAATATTCTCTAAAGTTCACTCAATTGTCTAAGTATGCTCCAACAATGGTTGCGGATTCAAGGGCTAGGATGAGTAAGTTCGTTTTGTGTATGTCTGTAATGGTTGTGAAAGAGTGTTGAACCGCCATGCTCATTAATGACATGGACATCTCTCGTCTCATGGTTCATGCACAATAAATTGAGGAGGAAAACCTCTAGGAAAAGTCTAGGGAGACAAAAAGGGCTAAGACCGGTGATGGAAATTTCTTTCATGCAAGGTCTGATGGGCATGGTCGTCCTAGATTTCGACAAAGGTTTTCCGGTCAAGATTCCTCCAATGCTCCTCCTAAGTTCAACAAATATAGGGTGGCTAACCCTAAGCCTCAAGGAGGAAATGGTGGTTGATCTTCATTGCCTAGGTCTACTTGTACTACGTGTGGAATGAAGCACGAGTTAAGAGCCTAGTCGGCATGGATGGTTGTTTCTGTTGTGGTAAAAGGTTGTCACAAAATCAGGGATTGCCCAGTGCTTCCGGCTAAAGGAAGAGAGGGCAAGCAAGCTCCTCCTAGTGGTTCGGGTTCCAATGCTCCTAAGCAAAACCGCTTCTATGCACTTCAGACTCGAGGTGAACAAGAGGGTTCTCCCGATATGGTTACCGGTATGTTCAATGTTTTCCAACTTGATGTTTATGCTTTACTTGATCCCGGTGCTACCTTGTATTTTTTGACGCCATGTGTGGCTCTGAGATTTGATGTGCTCCCTGATGTGTTGTTAGAACCTTTTTATGTTTCTACTCCTGTTGGTGATTCTATTGTGGCTAAGAGGGTCTATATAAAGTGTCCCATTTCCTTGTCCCATAGAGTTACTCTTGTTGACTTGGTAGAGCTAGATATGTTAGATTTTGATGTTATTCTTGGTATAGATTGGCTGCACTCATGTTATGCTTCTATTAATTGTAGAACTCATATAGTTAAGTTTCAATTCCCGAATGAGCCTATCCTAGAGTGGAAAGGGGGAAATTTTATGCCAAAGGGTCAGTTTGTCTCTTGTCTTAAATCTAGAAAGATGATTTCTAAGTGTTGCATTTACCATCTAGCTAGGGTGAGGGATGTAGATTCCGAAACAACTTCTCTTGAGTCGGTCCCCGTTGTTGATCAATTTCAGAAGTCTTCCCAGATGATCTACCCGATATTTGTCTCGAGCACGAAATAGACTTCGGTATTGACCTTCTCCAGACACGCAACCTATTTCTATTCCTCTTTACCGAATGGATCCGATAGAACTTAAGGAGTTGAAAGAACAATTGAAAGATTTATTGGATAAGGGTTTCATCCGACCAAGTATCTCTCCATGAGGTGCTCCAATTTTGTTTGTTAGAAAGAAAGATGGTTCTCTTCGTATGTGTATTGACTATAGTCAGTTGAACAAGGTGACAATTAAGAATAAGTATCCTCTCCCAAGGATAGATGATTTATTTGACTAACTTCAAGGGGCAAGTTATTTCTCTAAGATTGATCTTCGATCGAGTTATCACCAATTGAGGGTGAGGGAAAATGACGTCCCGAAGATAGCTTTCTGAACTCGGTATGGTCATTATGTGTTTTTGGTAATGTCGTTTGGGTTGACTAATGCTCCGGCGGCATTTATGGATTTGATGAATAGGGTGTTTAGAAAATACCTTAACATGTTTCTGATTGTGTTCATTGATGATATTTTGATCTACTGAAGTAGTGAGAATGAGCATATTGATCATTTGAGGATTGTGTTGCAAGTTCTTAAGGACCAACAACTCTTTGCAAAGTTTAGCAAATGAGAATTTTTGTTAAGGTCTGTAGCTTTCCTTGGTCATATTGTTTCAAGTAAGGGTATTGAGGTAGATCCTAAGGAGACGGATGCAGTCAAGAGTTGACCAAGAACTCTAACTCCTTCGGATATTAAAAGTTTCTTGGGTTTGGCCGGTTACTATAGAAGGTTTGTTGAGGATTCTCTTCGATTGCCACTCCTTTGACGGCCTTGACTGAAAAGAAGGCTAAGTTCATTTGTTCCGAATTATGTGAATAGAGCTTTCAAGAGTTGAAAGATAGACTTACTTTCGCTCCGGTGCTGACCTTACTAGAAGGGACGAATGGTTTTGTGGTTTATTGTGATGCCTTGAGAATAGGGCTAGGATGTGTGCTTATGCAAAATGGGAATGTTATTGCCTATGCCTCAAGGCAACTTAAAGTTCATGAAAAGTATTATCCTACCCATGACCTTGAATTAGCGGCGGTCGTTTTTGCCTTAAAGATTTGGAGGCACTATTTGTATGGAGTTCATATAGAAGTGTTTACCGACCACAAGAGTTTGCAATATGTGTTTAATCAAAATGGTCTAAATTATCACCAACGAAAGTGGCTTGAGTTATTGAAATATTATGACATGAATGTTCTTTATCACCTCGGTAAAGCTAATGTGGGAGCGGATGCTCTTAGTCGATTATCTATTGGTAGTGTTGCTCATATTGAAGAAGAAAAGAAAGTATTGGTTTAAGATGTTCATAGATTAGCCCGATTAGGTGTTCAATTAGTAGACTCCACCAAGGGTGGTGTTTATGGTTCACAGTGGTTCCGAATCATCTTTTGTGGCGGATGTGAAAGCCAACAAAGTCTTGATCCAATTTTAGTATAATTAAAAGAAGCGGTGCTTAAGAAGTCCGTTGAGGCTTTCTCCCAAGGGGGATATGGTGTACTTAGATATCAAGGTTGTTTGTGTGTTCCGAATGTTGATGACTTGAGGGAACAGATCTTGTCAGAAACCCATAATTCACAGTATTCTATTCACCTGGAAGCCACCAAGATGTACCGTGATTTATGGGAGGTCTATTGGTGGAATAGGATGAAGAAGGATATTGCGGGATTTGGGGCTAAGTGGCCAAATTGCCAACAAGTAAAGGTTGAGCATCAGATACCGAGAGGTTTTTCCCAAGATATTAGCATTCCTACTTGGAAGAGGGAAAATTTGAACATCGACTTTATTGTTGGTTTGCCTCGCACCCGGCAACAACATGATTCAATTTGGGTGATAGTGGATCTAATGACGAAGTCGGTTCATTTCCTTTCCGTTAAGGTTTCTTATTCAGTGGTGGACTATGACAAGATGTACTTGAGGTAAATGGTAAAGTTGCATGGAGTGCCTTTGTCCATTATTTCCGATCGTGGTACCCAATTCACTTCTCAGTTTTGGAAGTCATTCCAAAAGGGTCTTAGTACTCATGTCAAGCATAGTACGGACTTTCATCCCCAAACCGACGGGCAAATGGAGCGTACTATCAAAACTTTGGAAGACATGTTAAGGGCTTGTGTGATTGATTTTAAGGGTAATTGGGATGACCATTTGCCATTGATTGCATTTGCTTATAGCAATAGCTATCACTCGAGTATTGATATAGATCCATTTGAGGCCTTATATGTTAGGAGGTGTAGATCTCCCATAGGTTGGTTTGAGGTGGGTGAAGTTGCCCTAATAGGTCCCAAGTTGGTATATGAGGCCATATAGAAGGTTTGGCTTATAAGGGAAAGGTTCAAAACAGCTCAAAGTCAGAAAAAGTCATATGCCGATGTGAGAAGAAGGGATCTAGAGTTTTCTATCCATGATTGAGTTTACTTGAAAATCTCACCCATGAAGGGTGTAATGACGCTTGGTAAAAAAGGGAAGCTTAGTTCACGATATGTAGCCCCTTATTAGATTTTCAGGCGTGTTTGTAAGGTTGATTATGAGTTAGATTTTCCAAATGAGTTTGCATCGGTGTATCTAGTTTTTCATGTCTTTATTCTTAAGAAGTGTGTTGGAGATCCGACATCCATAGTTTCCCTAGAAGGGTTGGGAGTTTATGAAATTTTTTCTTACGAGGAAGTTCCGGGTAAGACTTTGAACCGGCAAGTCAAGAAGTTGAGAAACAAGGAAGTTTCTTCCTTGTAAGTATTGTGGAGGAATCATTTAGTTGAGGGTGCTACTTGGGAGGCCGGGGCCGATATGATGTCCCGATATCCATATATTTTTCCTTCTACTCCTACTCTAGCTTGAGCTAATGAGTTCCTCTTTGTTTGTTCTTTCTTTTGGAGTCATGTGTTTAATGTGTTTCCATGATTTCCTTATGATTATGCATGTCATGAAATGAAATGTCCCTTCTAGTATGTATTATATGTTTTATGCATGACTATCATACTTGGTACATTGTTTTGTACTAACGCATACTCTTGCCTACATTTTCCCCAAATGTAGGGTCCAACAGTCATGGTCATCAGTTTTGTGGTGAGTGATTGAGTTCGAGATTTTCGAGCTTTGGTGAGTCCTCATTCTTCGAGGATGGAGTTTATTGCTTCACTTTCTTTCATGTATTTCTCTTTTGGACATGATGTATGGGCTAGGCCCAATTTCATTTTATTGTATTAGATGGCTATGATGAGACAAGTGTTTTAGACTTCTGCTTTTTCTTTTATAAAATATTTTGAACTTGGACTATTGTTTTACTCTTATTGTTCTATTTCTTATGTTATCAGAGCTAAGTGGCTTGTATGGAGTCCTTCAGGGTTTTATACACCATGTTACATCTATAGGGTACCCATGGTCATGACAAACTTGGTAATCAGAGCACAAGGTTGAGAATGGTCCTAGGATGTCTCATAAGCCATGTCTAGTAGAGTCTTGTTCATAAGTGTGAAACGCGCTACATTTATGTATGATAGGCTATAAGATGATTATGACACTCCATTTGTTCATTACTCTTAAGTCGTGCGATAGAGTTTAACTGTATCAAGTCTCTCTCCTAATCCTTATCCTATGAGATTGATAAGGGGAAAGTTATTTCTCTAAGATTGATCTTCGATCGGGTTATCACCAATTGAGGGTGAGGGAAAATGACAATCCGAAGACAACTTTCTGAACTAGGTATGGTCATTGTCAGTTTTTGGTAATGTCGTTTGGGTTGACTAATTCTCCGGTGGCGTTTATGGATTTGATGAATAGGGTGTTTAGACAATACCTTGACATGTTTGTGATTGTGTTCGTGGATGATATTTTGATCTACTCATGAAGTGAGAATGAGCATATTGATAATTTGAGGATCGTGTAACAAGTTCTTAAGGACCAACAACTCTTTGCAAAGTATAGCAAATGCAAATTTTTGTTAAGGTCTTTAGCTTTCCTTGGTCATATTGTTTCAAGTAAGGGTATTGAGGTAGATCCTAAGAATACGGATGTGGTCAAGAGTTAGCCTAGACCTCTAACTCCTTCAGATATTAGAAGTTTCTTGGGTTAGGCCGGTTACTATAGAAGGTTTGTTGAGGATTTTCTTCGATTGCCTCTCCTTTGACGGCCTTGACTCAAAAGAAGGCTAAGTTCATATGGTCTGAATTATGTGAAAAGAGCTTTCAAGAGTTGAAAAATAGACTTACTTCCGCTGCGGTGTTGACCTTACTAGAAAGGACGGATGGTTTTGTGGTTTATTGTGATGACTCGAGAATTGGGTTAGGATGTGTGCTTATGCAAAATGGGAAAGTTATTGCCAATGCCTCATGGCAACTTAAAGATCATAAAAATAATTATCCTACCCATGACCTTGAATTAGCGGTGGTCATTTTTGCCTTAAAGATTTGGAGGCGCTATTTATAAAGAGTTCATGTAGATATGTTTACCGACCAAAAGAGTTTGCAATATGTGCTTAACAAAAAAGATCTAAATCTTCGCCAAAGAAGGCGGCTTGAGTTATTTAAATATTGAGATGAGTGTTCTTTATCACCCCGGTAAAGCTAATGTGGTAGCGGATGCTCTTAGTCTATTATCTATGGGTAGTGTTGCTCATATTGAAGAAGAAAAGAAAGAGTTGGTTTGAGATATTCATAAATTGGCCCGATTAGGTGTTCAATTAGTGGACTCCACCAAGGGTGGTGTTATGGTTCCCAATGGTTCTGAATCATCTTTTGTGGCGGATGTGAAAGCCAAGCAAGTCTTGATCCAATATTGGTAGAATTGAAAGAAGAGGTGCTTAAGAAGTACGTTGAAGATTTCTCCCAAGGGGGAGACGGTGTACTTAGATATCAAGGTTGTTTGTGTGTTCTGAATGTTGATGACTTGAGGGAACATATCTTTTCAGAAACCCATAATTCACGGTATTCTATTTACCTGGGAGCCCCCAAGATTTACCGTGATTTACGGGAGGTCTATTGGAGGAATGGGATGAAGAAGAATATTGCGGGATTTGTGGCTAAGTGTCCAAATTGACAACAAGTAAAGGTTGAGCATCAGAAACCAGGAGGTTTATCCCAAGATATTAGCATTCCTATTTTGAAGTGGGAAAATATGAACATGGACTTCATTATTAGTTTGCCTCGCACCCGATGACAACATGATTCGATTCGGGTGATAGTGGATCGGATGACGAAGTCGGTTCATTTCCTTCACGTTAAGGTTTCTTATTCGGCGGTGGACTACGCCAAGATGTACTTGAGGGAAATGAAAAAGTTGCATGGAGTGCTTGTGTCCTTTATTTCTGATCGTGCTACCCAATTCACTTCTCAGTTTTGGAAGTCATTCCAAAAGGGTCTTGGTACTTGTGTCAAGCTTAGTACGGACTTTCATCCCCAAACCGATGGGCAAGCGGAGCGTTCTATCAAAAATTTGGAATACATGTTAAGGGCTTGTGTGATTGATTTTAAGCGTAATTGGGATGACCATTTGCCATTGATTGAGTTTGCTTATAACAATAGCTACCACTCGAGTATTGATATGGATCCATTTGAGGCCTTATATGGTAGGAGGTGTAGATCACCCATATGTTGGTTTGTAGTGGGGGAAGTTGCCCTAATGGGTCCCGAGTTGGTACATGAGGCCATATAGAAATTTTGGCTTATAAGGGAAAGGTTCAAAATGACTCAAAGTCCTCGATATGTAGGCCCATATTAGATGTTGAGGAGTGTTAGTAAGGTTGCTTATGAGTTAGATTTGCCAAATGAGTTGGAATGGGTGCGTCTAGTTTTCCATGTCTTTATGCTTAAGAAGTGTGTTGGAGATCCGACATCCATAGTTTCCCTAAAAGGGTTGGGAGTTAATGAAAGTCTTTCTTACGAGGAAGTTTCGGTTGAGATTTTGGACCGCCAAGTCAAGAAGTTGAGAAATAAGGAAGTTGCTTCCATGAACGTATTGTGGAGGAATCATTTAGTTTAGGGTGCTACTTGGGAGGCCGAGGCCGATATGATATCCTGATATCCTTATCTTTTTCCTTCTACTCTTACTCTAGCTTGAGGTAATAAGTTCCTCTTGGTAAGCATATTCATGAAAAACTTGTGTTTTGAAAGAAAATGAGTTTACATGATTGTTTTCCTCATGTTGTTATGAATTAAGTATGAATTTCCTATAGACTTCATGAGATGAATTGATGAACACGATTTAGCTATGCTTTTTGAGAATGAATTGCATATGGGCACCATGAGATTGTGTTGAGCATGCTTTTAACTTGGAGAAGGTAGTTCCTCCTTGCACATGAATAATTTTAAAATTTCATGCATATTGGGATATTAGATGTAGTTCTTACTTCCTTGTGATGCATTGAGTATGTTTTGCTTGGAGTTGATGTTTCCTCCTTGATTTGTGCATGATGGGCTATTAGACTTAGTTTCACCCCTCTTACGATGTTTTGAGAATGTCCTATCTTGGAGTGGATAGTTCCTCCATGGTTATATGCATTTAGATGAAGTTGCATTGTAGATTGGGCTGTTAGTTCCTATCCTTATCTTTTAGAACCAGTTTGAATCTAATTCGAGGACGAATGGTCCCAAGGGGGAGATATTGTAACACAACAAATTTGAAATAGGGCGTTATGGCTGACTTCAGGAAAATTTTAGATGGCACCACGAGGGCCACCCACGGCCCGTGGATGGGACCACGGACCGTAGGTGTGGTCCTTGGATTGCCTGCCTAAAAATGGTCTGGAGGCCCAGAACCACGTCTTGACCAACGGACCGTTGGTCATACCACGGTCCGTGGTCCAAGGCCCCAAGTTCATAGTTCCTCACCACCATCGACGGCCGTGCAGGATGGTCCGTCGTCTTGACCACGGTCTATCAGTGGGGTCTCGTGGGTCATGGCTGATATTCAAGTTTCAGGGGTAGTTGGGTCATTTCATAATTAATTAACTCCTATACTACATCATTTTACCCTTCACTAAGTCTCCTATATAAGTATTTTCAACCCCCAAATTAGCCCATTCACTTTATTCATCAAAAATCACAAAAGAAGATCAATTCTCCTCTCTAAAATATTTCTCTCTCTAGAAACTTGAAGAAGAAGAAGGATTCAACCTAGGGTTTCAAATCAACTCTCAATTCCTCCATTGAAGGCTTGCATTTTGATTCAAGATATGATAGTTTTCATCCATGAATTCCTTCCATCTAGGGAGTTCCCAAATTCCTCTATTTCTAAAGGTAGAATTCCCCAGTTGAGTTAGAGTTTTCTTCAATTGCCATGGGTTCCTTGCATTATTGATTTAACTCATTTAATTATGATCTCTTATGCATGAATTGATAAAGCATGATGATTTCCCCCATGAACCAATGTAATCCCTATGTTTTCAAGTTATAAATCATATGATGTAGGATTTTGATCTTAAAGGAAGAGTTATTATGAAATTAAGCATGTATTGCTAGCTTTACATGTATTTATGATAAAATCCATATCTAACCCATATTTTCTAAGTTTTGATGATTGAAAGTGGGTTTGAACCTCAAGAGGTAAATTATGGACTTATGCATTTTCTTATGAAATTTATGCAAATGTATTAAGGATGCTTTGAGAGTAAAGTATCAATGATGATGTTGTTGTTGTGTTATTGAAAGGACATTCTTATAAACATATATAAGCATGATGTGAAAGGTTTTCTCACATAGTAAGGATTCTTAGGTTGAAAGACTTTCTCACCTAAATTAATTAAAGAGTAAGAGCTATCCTAATGAAACTAGCTTGGATTGGTTATCCTAGGAAGCCTTTCCATGAATAATAAGATCAAGTAAGAAATGACTATTCGGTGGGATTTATGCTTAGCACCGAGAGCATATTGAAATGGAGGCTCTCCCGTTAGTAGAGGTAGGGTTTCTAGAAGCGATCTCCTTATCCCTTACCTATGTGCCCCCATAGGATGATTGTCTTAGATAGACATAAGCTAGTGGATCCACTTAAGCTAGAAGTTCATGGTTCTAACTTGGCAAGTATAGTGGATCATGTTATAGCTCACATAGTCTATATGTCGGTTAAGGCAAATCCCCCACATTAATAACGAACGAAGTTTACTTCAAGAAGTATCTCACATGAGTTCAAAGGTTTAAGGATGATGTTAGCTTGCATTGACCTTGGTTTTATGACTTATATTTTCTACCTCTCTTATATCATGTTTTAGCTTGGTCAATTGCATGTCATGAAATGAAATGTCCATTTTAACATGTTTTAAATGTTTTATGCATGGCTATCATACTTGGTACATTGTTTTGTACTAATGCATACTCTTGCCTACATTTTCCCCAAATGTAGGGTCCGACAGTCAGGTTCATCAGTTTTGTGGCTAGTGGTTGAGTTTAATATTTTCGAGCTTTGGTGAGTCCTCATGCTTCGAGGACTGTCACGACCCAGGGGTACTCCCTAGATGTAACAAGTTGTACACGACCTCTAGTGGCCTCATACAAGCCACTTAGCATAACATAACAAAAAGTAATTGAAATGATGCAGAAATTTAAGATATTAGTCTTTATAAAACGAGCGGAAGTCTAATACAATTATCTCAAACCATCTAACCAATATGAATAAAGTCTTGGGTCACAGCCCATACAATAGTCCAAGACATAAAATGAAAGACCTACATGAAAGTGGTGATCACATCCTCGAACACAATGAGGACTCACCAAATCTTCACTTCTTGATCAACTATCAAAGTATGCGTTAGTACAGTCATGTACTAAATATGATAGTGAGCATAGACAACATAAACATAATGGTTAGTCAATATAAACCGTAAGCATAATCAATGCACATAATCATCATCAAAACAAGAAAGGAACACTTCTCAAGCAACCTTCCTTATCCTTATTCAAGACTTGGGTCATCCGCCTCTAGTCAAGCTTACCTTATGGAAGGCATCTCAAGCAACAATCCAAGCTATTCATTTCCATAACATAATCACATTATTCATACTTACTTTTGATACATGGGGATTCGCCTCTTTGCCTAACTTATAAAGGCTACTGGGTATTCGCCTCTTGCCTTACTTGCTTTAAGATCATGGGTACTCGCCTACACAATCACATCATAATAGGAACGTGGGGAAATCACCTCTTGTTCCATTCTAAGGAGTATAGGAAATCACCTCATATCGTTCTCATATGGAGGTCAAGGGTAGTCTCCTCTAGCCTCCTCAGTTACATAGTATTTTAGTCTAGATTCATTTTAGGTGAGCAATCCTTTCAATTTAGAATCATTCATGTGAGTAAACCTTACACATTCATACAATCATGCTTAGCAATTCATTGTCGGAATTATTCCTTCCACACTTCAACATCAAAAATCAACAATTCATAGTCTAGGCTTTACTCTCAAAGCACTACATCTCATGATCATCATCTATGGTCTAATCTGAAGCAATTAACATCATAATTCATCAATCCTATAAGGATAACCTACCCATAAAGTTTCCCTTCATGGCATCAACCCAATCATATCAATTCTAGGTTAGAATCAGGGAATAGGCATGGGTACATGTAATTTCATCCTAAAAATATGTATTACTATCAATTCAATCATAAACAATCATTATCCACTCAATTGGTTCAACATTCACCATAACCCACAACATTGGAAGAAACCCTAACTAGAGTTTGGGAATTCTCCATCAAATTGGGGGAATTCTAGGGGACTCCATGGCTGAAAAGCCATCATACCTTAGTCACAAACCCCATAAAAGTTTGAAGATTGGGAAACTTGATCTTGACCTAGCTTCAATCTCTTCCTTCTTCTTTTACCTTCTAGAGAGAGAATATTTGAGAGAGAGTTTGGGTTTTCTTTTGGAATTTTGAGAGAATCACTTGAATGGAGGATTTTGGGGGTTAAAAATACTTATATAGGTGTTCTAGACTTAGGCAAAATGACACCACTTTAATATAATTAAAATCGGAAAAGACCCTTAGGTCCCTAAAATAACCGTCCAGGCCTGACCCACGAGACCACGACTGACGAACCGTGGATGGACCTACGGTCCGTCCTGGTCAAGCGTGGTATTGTGGTCTGGGACTTTTTTCGTGGACCTCGACCTACGCACCTTGGACCACGGTCCATGGTCTGACCGATGGACCGTTGGTTAGGTCGTGGTCCTGAGGTCTGATTGACTTCCTGAGGTACCCATCTATGGAACAACCTATGGTCCGTGGTCCCAACCACGGTCCGTGGTCCCAACCACGGTCCGTGGTCCCAACCACGGTCCGTGGTTGGCCACTGTTGGTTGGCACCTGCAATTTTCCTAAATGTTGCAATTTACCTCGTTTCGAATCTGGGGTGTTAGATTAGCTCCCCCTTGGGATCCTTCGTCCTCAAATGAGATTCTAGGCACGTTTCTAAACAAAAAGACTCAACACTAGCAACCCATCATGCATGAAACTCATCAAAATGCACACAACGAAGGAGGAGACATCAACTCCAAACCAAACATACTAAACGCACCAACAAGAAGTAGGAACTACATCTAACAACCCAATATGCACGAAATTTTTAGATTTCTTACATTTAAAGAGGAACTATTATCTCCAAACATAAAAGCATGCTCAACACAATCGCATGGAAACTTAATGCAATCAATACTCAAAGTGCATTCTCAAGGAGGAAATCTCCACTCCAAGTCAAGGCATGTGTCAACTATTCATCTCATGAAGTCTATAGGCAACTCATACTCAATGCATAAAAACATGAGGAAATTATTTCTCATAATTCATTTCTTTAAAAACTTAAGCCTCATGAACATGCATAACATAAGGCAATCATGGAAACACATAAAGCACACATGACTTCTAATCATAGAGGAAATAAAGAGGAAATTTATTACCTCAAGCTAGAGTAGGAGTGGAAGGAAAAATATGAGGATATCAGGATTTCATATCGGCCTCGGCCTCCCAAGTAGCACCCTCAACTAATTGATTCCTCCATAAAACCTTTACGGAAGCTACTTCCTTGTTTCTCAATTTCTTAACTTGCCGGTCCAAAATTTCAACCGAAACTTCCTCATATGAAAGGCTCTCATCAACTCCCAATCCTTGTAGGGAAATTATGGATGTCGGATCTCCAAGACACTTCTTAAGCATGGAGACATGGAAAATGGGATGCATGGTTGCCAACTCATTTGGCAAATCTAACTCATAAGCAACCTTACCAACACGCCTCAAAATCTCATATGGGCCTACAAAATGGGGACTAACCTTCCCTTTCTTGCCAAACCTCATTACACCCTTCATGGGTGAGATTTTCAAATAGACCCAATCATGCACTTCTAATTCAAGGTCCCTCCTTCTAACATCGGCATAAGACTTTTGTCGACTTTGGGTGGTTCTCAACCTCTCTCTAATGAGGTGAACATTCTCAATAGCCTCATGAACTAGCTTGGGTCCGATTAAAGAAACTTCACCCACTTCAAACCACCCTATAGGATATCTACACCTCCTACCATAAAGATCTTCAAAGGGGGCCATACCAATACTAGAATCGTAGCTATTGTTATAAGCGAACTCTTAAAATGGCAAGTGATCATCCCAATTTCCCTTAAAATTGATGACACATTCCCTCAACATATCGTCTAAAGTTTGAATTGTTTGTTCTGCTTGCCCATCGGTTTGTGGGTGAAAAGTCGTGCTAAGCTTCACCTTCGTGCCAAGACCCTTTTGGAACGACTTCCAAAACTGTGAAGTAAACTGAGTACCTCTATCTAAGATAATGGACAATGGCACACCATGAAACCTTAACATTTACCTCAAATATAACTTGGCATAGTCCTCCGCCGAATAGGAAACCTTGACGGGAAGGAAATGAGTTGATTTCATCATCCGATCCACTATCACCCAAATAGAGTCATATTGTCACCGGGTGCGAGGCAAACCAACAATAAAGTCCATATTCAAGTCTTCCCACTTCCAAGTAGGAATGGTAATATCTTGGGACAAACCTCCAGGTTTCTGATGCTCAACCTTAACTTGTTGGAAATTTGGACACTTAGCCACAAATCCCGCAGTATCATTCTTCATCCCATTCCACCAATAGACTTCCCGTAAATCACAGTACATCTTGGTAGCTCCCGGGTGAATGAAATACAACAAACTATGGGCTTCAGCCAAGACCCTTTCCCTCAAATCATCTATATTTGGAATACATAAACGGCCTTGGTGTCTAAGTACCCCATCTACCCCTTAGGAGAAAGCCTCAACGGATTTCTTAACTACCGCCTCTTTTAATTCTATCAAAATTTGATCAAGACCATGCTTAGCTTTCACCTCGACTACAAAAGATGTTGCGGAACCATTGTGAACCATAACACCACCCTTGGTGGAGTCCACTAGTTGAACACCTAATCGAGCAAATCTATGCACATATCGAACCAACTCTTTCTTTTCTTCATCAATATGAGCCACACTACCTATAGATAACCAACTAAGAGCATCCGCCACCACATTAGCTTTGCCAGGGTGATACAGAATACTCATGTCATAATATTTCAATAACTCAAGCCACCTTCTTTTGCGAAGATTCAATTTTTTTTGATTAAACACATATTGCAAACTTTTGTGCTCGATAAACACATCAACATGAACTCAATACAAATAGTTTCTCCAAATCTTTAGAGCAAATACGACCGCTACTAACTCAAGGTCGTGAGTAGGATAATTCTTCTCATGGACTTTAAGTTGCCTTGAGGCATAGGCAATAACCTTCCCATTTTGCATTAGGACACACCCTAGCCCAATTCTCGAAGCATCACAATAAACCACAACACTATTCGTCCCTTCCGGTAAGGTCAACACCGGAGCAAAAGTAAGTCTGTCTTTCAAATCTTGGAACCTTTTCTCACACGCTTCCGACCATATGAACTTGGCCTTCTTTTGAGTCAAGGCCGTCAAAGGAGAGGTAATACAGGAAAACCCCTCAACAAATCTTCTATAATAGCCGGCCAAGCCCAAAAAGCTTCTAATATCGGAAGGAGTTAGAGGTCTAGGCCAACTCTTGACCGCATCCGTCTTCTTAGGATCTACGTCAATACCCTTGCTTGACACAATATGACCAAGGAAAGCTGAGGACCTCAACCAAAATTCACATTTGCTAATCTTTGCAAAAAGTTATTGGTCCTGTTGGATTTGCAATACGATTCTCAAATGATCAATATGCTCATTGTCACTCCTTGAATAGATCAAAATATGATTGATAAACACAATCACAAACATGTCTAGGTATTGCCTAAACACTCTATTCATCAAGTCCATAAATGCCGTCGGAGTATTAGTCAAACCAAAGGACATCACCAAGAACTCATAATGAACATATCGGGTTCTAAAGGCTATCTTCGGAATATCATTTTCTCTCACCTTCAATTGGTGATAACCCGATAGAAGATCAATCTTAGAGAAATAACTTGCCCCTTGAAGTTGATCGAATAAGTCATTTATCCTTGGGAGAGGATACTTGTTCTTAATAGTCACCTTGTTCAACTGACGATAGTCAATGCACATACAAAGGGAACCATCCTTCTTTCTAATGAATAATACCAGAGCACCCCATGGAGAGATACTCGGTCTGATGAAGCCTTTGTCTAACAGATCCTTCAACTGTTCTTTCAACTCCTTAAGTTCTGTCGGAGCCATATGGTAAGGAGGAATAAAGATAGGTTGCGTATCTGGGAGAAGGTCTATACCGAAGTCTATTTTCCGATCGGGAGGAATACCAGGTAAGTCATCTGGGAACACTTTCAGAAACTCATTTACAATGGGGACCGACTCAAAAGAAGGGGTTTCAGAATCTACATCTCTCACCCTTACTAGATGGTAAATACAACCCTTAGTAATCATCTTTCTAGCTTTTAGACAAGAGACAAACTGACCCCTAGGCATAGAATTTCCCCCTTTCCACTCTAGGATATGCTCATTTGGAAACTGGAATTTGACTACCCAAGTTCTACAATCAATAGAGGCATAACATGAATGCAACCAATCCATACACAAAATGACATCAAATTCTAACATATCAAGCTCTACCAAGTCAAAAAGAGTAACTCTATGGGATAACGAAATGAAACATTTTCTACCAACTCATGTTGGTGATTCTATTGTGGATCAAGCTCTACCAAGTCATCAAGAGCTTGATATGTTAGACTTTGATGTCATTTTGGGTATGGATTGGTTGCACTCATGTTATACTTCTATTGATTGTAGAACTCGTGTAGTCAAGTTTCAGTTCCTGAATGAGCCTGTCCTAGAGATGAAAAGGGGAAATTCTATGCCTAAGGGTCAGTTTGTCTTTTGTCTTAAAGCTAGAAAGATGATTTCTAAGGGTTGTATTTACCATTTAGTTAGGGTGAGGGATGTGGATTCTGAAACCCCTACTCTTGAGTCGGTCCCCGTTGTAATGAGTTTCTAAAGGTGTTTCAAGAGGATTTACCCGGTATTCCTTCTGAAAGGGAAATAGACTTCGGTATTGACCTTCTCCCTGATACGCAACCTATTTCTATTCCTCTTTACCGTGTTGCTCCAGCAGAACTTAAGGAGTTGAAGGAACAATTGAAGGATTTGTTGGATAAGGATTTCATCCGACAGAGTATCTCTCCATGGGGTGCTCCAATTTTGTTTGTTAGAAAGAAAGATGGTTCTTTTCGTATGTGTATTGACTATCGTTAGTTGAACAAGGTGACCATTAAGAATAAGTATCCTCTTCCAAGGATAGATGACTTGTTTGACCAACTTCAAGGATCGAGTTACTTTTCTAAGATTGATCTTCGATTGGGTTATCACCAATTGAAGGTGAAGAAAGATGATATTCCGAAGATGGCTTTTCGAATTCTGTATGGTCATTAAGAGTTTTTGGTAATGTCGTTTCGGTTGAAAAATGCTTCGTAGGCGTTTATGGATTTGATGAATATGGTGTTTAGATAATACCTCGACATGTTTGTGATTGTATTCATTGATGATATATTGATCTATTCGAGAAGTGAGAATGATCATATTGATCATTTGAGGATCGCGTTGCAAATTCTTAAGGACCAACAACTCTTTCCGAAGTTTATAAAGTGTGAGTTTTGGCTACGGTCCATAGCTTTCCTTGGCCATATTGTTTCAAGTAAGGGTATTGGGGTAGATCCTAAGAAGACGGTTGTGGTCAAGAGTTGGCCTAGACCTCTAACCCTATCACGACCTAGGGGTACCCCCTAGATGTAACATGGCGTATAGAACCCCGAGGGACTCGATACAAGCCACTTAGCATATCATAACATAAGCAATAGATCAATAAGAGTAAAAACATATTTCAAGTCTAAAATTTTCATAAAAGAAAAGCAGAAGTCTAGACTCTAAGTCTCAACATAGCCATAAATTACAATATTAGAATGAAATAGGGCCTAGCCCATACAACATGTTCAAATAGGGAAATACATGAAATGAAACTACAACATGAGAAATAGCCGTCCTCGAACCATGAGGACTCACCAACAAGCTCGGAAGATAGACAAGTCCAAGCACTAGCCACTAGAATGATCACCTTGAGAAGCGTACCCTACACTTGGGGAAAATGTAGGAAAAATAGACATTAGTACAAAAATGCACTAAGTATGATAGCCATGCATAAAAATATTGAAAACATGCAAAAAGGGACATTTAATTTGAAAGTATGCAATTTACAAAGTTAAAACATCATCATAGTCATAATGGAAAAGCATAAGTCCTAAACATAATCATCATAGTCATAATCATCATAAAAGCCTTTGAGAACTCATATACAAAGCTTATTGAGTAACCATAGTTCATTGGTCATATTCTTGTTCTTATTCTGGGAATAAGCCTCAACCAACATGAGACCATGTGAGCGATAACATGATCCCTCGGTGTCACCCGCACCGAAAAGGGGTCTGCTACTTGCCTAAGGTAGAACCATACTCTTAGCTCAGGTGGATCCAATAGCTAAGTATCCTACAGGGGTACGTAGTTTATGGGATAAGGAAATTGTTACTAGAAACCCGGACTCAACTAAGGTAGAAGGTCTCCATCTCATGAGACATACTTTGGGAAGCCGGACTCAACTAGTGTAAAAGCTTCCATCTCATATACAATATCCACTTGGTGCTAAGCATTAATTCCCACGGTGTACATATAAAGTCTTGACTTAGATTCATATTCATGGAAGAATGTCTTGACACTTAATCCAACATAATTCATAGGATAGCTCTTAGATAATACGTGAGAATAATTTTTCACCGTCCATGTCTACATATAGATTCAATAGGTGAGAAAGCCTTCCAACCTTAGAATCATAATATTGTGAGAAAACTTTTAACATCATATCATATCATATTCATGCATAAGTGTGTATATGAGAATATCATTTCAACAATACAACAACTACATCATAATCATAAACACTTCACTCTCAAAGTGTTCTTAAAGCATATACATAAACTTCATAAAATATACATATTATCATATTTTGCCCTATCAAGGGTCAAAGCTCATATCAATTCAACACATCTAGAATTCACTACATTAGATATGGATATCATCATAATTCAAGTAACCCAATTACTACATGCATATTTTCATAACATTCTTCTTTCACCAACAAACCCACATCAGAAGATCATAATTGGGAAATATGGGGATTTTATAGGTTCTTGGGGATACAACATAAAAATCATAGGAAATCATCAATTCATACATGATATATCATAATTCAATCATTAGAAACGATTTTCAAAGGAACCCATGACTTTGGAATCAAACCCTAACATTTGGAGATTTCTATCTTTGAAATTGGTATTTTGAAGGGACTCCATGGATGAAGGCTATCCATGGATGAACAACTACCATACCTTAGCAATGAAACCCAATGATTTTGAGTAAAACACCTTGCTTCTTGAACCCTAGCTCCAACTTCCTTCTTCTTCTTCTTCTTCAAGTTCTAGAGAGAGAATATTTGGGGAAGATAAACTTTTGGGATTTGATTTGGGTTTTGGGAAATAATGAGGTGAATGGGTGTATTTTGAGTTAAAAAGACTTATATAGGTGTATAAAACTAAGGCAAAACGACCTCACTTAATATTAACTTAAAAAGGAACTCCCCAAAATTACCCTCATTTTAGGTGGGCTGCCCAAGGACCACCAGAGGCCCCACGAGCCGTGGTCATGACCACGACCCGTGGTCCCCTCCGTGGACCTTGAGTCAGTGGCTAGGTCTTCATGAATTTGCCCCCTTGATGCTAAGTGAAGACCACGAGCCCTCCCACGGCCCTTGGTAGCCTTCACGAGCCGTCAAGTGGCTCGTGGGGGAGGGTCTCTTTTTGGGTAGCTTGGCAAGCTCACTGCCTAGCCCACCACGGACCACACAACGAGCCATGGTGGTGGACATGGTAAATAGGGCAGTGTCTAGGGGAGAGTGGACTGCCCTAGTCCTCTCCCTTGGCCCTTGCCCACCTCCTTGACTCTAACCCTGACGTTTAGCTCTAGTTTTAGCCTACTAATTTCTGGGGTGTTACAATATCTCCCCCTTAGGAACATTCGTCCTCGAATGACGACCTAGACACCTTATGGAAGTAATCACTCAAGACTAGAAGTCCATGATGCATGCAACATCAAAATGATGCACAATTCAAAGGAGGAAACATCAACTCAAACTCAAACATATTCAAAGAACCACAAGGAAGTAGGAACTACATCTAACAACCCATTATGCATGAAATCTCAACATTTCTCATATTCATTGGTGGAATTACCTTCTCCAAACTAAAAGCATACTCTACACAGTTTCATGGAGCTTTTATGCAATATATTTTCAAACAGAACAACTAAAGCATGTTCAACAAGTCATCTCATGAAGTATTTAGGCAACTCTTACTCAATGCACAACCACATGAGGAAAAATCAATCATGAAACTCATTTTCTTACTAGACATAAATTTATTACGAACATGCATAACATAGGGAAATCATGGAAAGCACATATAACCCACATGACTCCCAAAATAAGGAAAACTCAAGAGGAACTACTTACCTCAAGCTAGGGTAGGAGTAGAAGGAAAAAGATGAGGATAGCGGGACTTCATATATGTCTCGGCCTCTCAAGTAGAACCATCAACTAAATGATACTTCCTTAAAACCTTCACGTAAGCTATTTCCTTGTTTTTCAACATCTTAAATTGCCGGTCTAAAATCTCTACCGAAACTTCCTCATATGAAAGACTTTCATCAACCCCTAACCCTACTAAGGGGGTTATGGATGCTGGATCTCCAACACACTTCTTGAGCATAGAAACATTGAAACACCGGATGTACCGAGGCCAACTCCCTTGGAAACTCTAACTCATAGGCAACTTTTATCAATACGCCTCAAAATTTGGTAGGGGCCTACATAACGGGAACTAAGTTTTCCCTTCGTGCCAAATCTCATCACCTCCCTCATAGGTGGAATTTCAAAGAAAATCAAAATCATAAACATTAGGAATACTCAACACCCTTGCTATCTAAGCATACCATCTCCCCCTTGGGAGAAAGCCTCAACTAATTCCTTAAGCACCCCTTCCTTTCAAGTCAACCAAAATTGGATCAAGCCCTTGCTTAGCATTAACATGTCACCAAAGACAATTCGGACCTATTATAACCATAACATCACCCTTGGTGGAGTCCACTAATTGAACACTTAACCTGGCCAACCTATGAACATTTCGAGCTAATTCTTTCTTGTCTTCTTCAATATGAGCCACACTACCCGTAGACAATCTACTAAGAGCATCCGCTACCACATTGGCCTTGCCGGGGTGATAAAGGACACTCATGTCATAATCCCTCAATAGTTCAAGCCACCTCCTTTGGCGAAGATTCAAACCCTTTTGACAAAACACATATTGTAAACTCTTTGTGATCGGTAAACACATCAACATGAACCCCATATAGATAATGCCTCCAAGTATTCAAGGTAAAAACAACCGTTGTTAATTCAAGGTCATGGGTAGGATAATTATTCTCAAGTACTTTAAGTTACCTTGAAGCATAGGTAATCACCTTACCATTTTTCATAAGTACACATTCCAACCCGACTCCAGAGGCATCACAATACACTACAAAACCATTCTTACCATCCGGTAAAGTCAACATCGCGGAGGAAGTAAGTCTATCTTTTGACTATTAGAAACTTTTCTCACAAGCTTCCGACCAAACAAACTTTGCCTTCTTTTGAGTCAAAGCCGTCAAAGCAGAAGCGATCGAAGGAAACCCCTCTACAAACCATCTAGAATAATCGGCTAAACCCAAAAAGCTTCTAATGTCTGAAGGAGTTAGAGGTCTTGGCCAACTCTTGACCGCATCCATCTTCTTAGGATCCTCCTCAATACCCCTACTGCACAATATATGACCAAGGAAGGCCACGGACTTTAACCAAAATTCACACTTACTAAACTTTGCGAAAAGTTGATGGTCCTTAAGAACTTGCAATACAATTCTCAAATGATCAACATGCTCATTCTCACTCCTTGAATAGATCAAAATGTCATCGATAAACACAATCATAAACATGTCTAGGTATTGCCTAGACACTCTATTCATCAAGTTCATAAACGCCGCCCTAAACCAAATGACATCACTAGGAATTCATACTGGCCATACCGGGTTCGGAAAGCCATCTTTGGAATATCTTTACCTCCCACCCTTAATTGGTGATAACCCGACCTAAGATCAATCAATCTTATAGAAATAACTAATCCCTTGAAGTTGGTCAAACACAATCTACTTCCCTCACCCTAACTAGGTAGTAAAAGAAACCCTTATCCATCACCCTTCTAACCTTCATAAAAGGGACAAACTACCCTCTAGG
Source organism: Solanum etuberosum (assembly GCA_029582245.1). NCBI lineage: Eukaryota > Viridiplantae > Streptophyta > Magnoliopsida > Solanales > Solanaceae > Solanum > Solanum etuberosum. The sequence goes on from JAJONR010031803.1 coordinate 49,074, forward strand.
CATAGAAATTCCCTCCTTCCACTCTAGGATAGGGTCATTCGGGAACTAACAATTTGACTACACAGGTTCTACAATCACTATAACAAGAGTGCAACCAATCCATATCATGAATAACATCGACATCTAACATGTCTAGCTCTACCAAATCAACAAGATTAACTCTATGGGATAGGGAAATGAGGCATCTTCTATAAACCCTCTTAGCCACCACAGAATCACCAACAGGAGTAGAGACAAAAAAAGGTTCTAATAACACGTTAGGGAGCATATCAAATCTCATTGCCACACACGGCGTCACAAAGGACAAATTAACACTCGGATCTAATAAAACATAAACACCTACTAGGAAAACTATCCACATACCGATAGCCATATCTGAAGGATACTCTTATTCACCTTTATCCTGGGGAGCATAGAATCCAACTTGCTTTGGAGCATTAGTACCTGAACTGCTTGGAGGAGCTTGCTTTCCCTCTCTTCCTCTAGCCGTAAGTATTGGGAAATCTCTCATTTTGTGACTAATTTTACCACAACCATAGCAACCATCCATGCCGGCTAGGAACCTACCACCGTGCTTCCTTCCATACTTGGTGCAATTAGACTTAGGAAATGAAGACCCACAACCATTCTCTCCTTGAGGTTTAGGGTTAGACACCCTCTCTTGGTTATACCTTGAGGAAAACTTAGAAGAAATTTGTCTGTAAAACCTATGTTGGAATCTAGGGCGATCATATCCATCAAAACTTCCTTAAGAGGAATTGTCATGAAGCTTGTACCTCTTTGTTTCTCTAGACTTCTCTTCAAGCTTCTCTTGTTCAATCCGTTGGGCATAAATCATAAGACGAGAAATACTCATATCCTTATCAAGCATAGCCATACAACATTCTTTTGTTACTAAGTCGGACACACCCGACATAAACTTACTCATTTTTGACCTAGGGTCGGCCACTATAGATGGAGCATATCTCGACAACCTAGTGAACATCTGAGCATACTCATCAACACTCATCCCACCTTGCCGAAGGTTAATAAACTCAAGTATCCTAGCCTCTCTCATCTCCAAAGGGCAAAACCTATCAATAAAACCATTCTTAAACCTTTTCCATTCCATGGCACCCATTTCTACCAGCCTCGCTTCTTTGCATTGGTTAAACCACATCTGAGCAACATCTTTAAATTGGTAGGTGGCCAATTCTGCCTTCTCTACCGGAGTCACTCCCACAAAGTCCAACACTTAGAGACCTCATCTATGAACTCTTGAGGATCTTCCTCCATCTTTGACCTATAAAATTCTGGAGTCTCTATCCCTGCTTGAGCCAACAACTGAAAACCAAACCTAATCTTCTCTTTAATCACTTGATCGGTCAAAGGATCAACCGGAACTTGAGGAGCTTGAGGAGGAGCTCCTTGATCAATATTGTCTCCCTCAATTCCACTAGTGAAGGCACCTTGAGTAGTCATGTCCTGTAGACCACCGGGTAAGGATTAGGATAGAAAACTTATAGATTTAAACTCTATGGCACGAGTTAACAGTAATGAAAGAAGTGGAATTTCCTAAGCGTCTTGTAGCTGCTCATTCATAAATTTAGCGCATTTCACACTTATGAACAAGACTGTACTAGATGTGGCTTATTGATTGAATAATGCTATCAAAGACACTTCATCCAATTCTAAGCATCAACGATCGTTAATCAGTATAAAACCTAACTGAATAAGTTGGGGTCGAATCCCACAGAGAGCGGTACGTGTTTGAGATTCAATAGGGAAGTACGAATATGCTCAAATCAGTCATAGGAATAAAAATGATCGAATAAAAACATCATTCAAATCAAGGGGTGACACGAATGTCAAATGGGGATTTTGGTTTTGAAATTATCAACTACAAACAGCAGCAAACAATACGAAATAACAATAATGAGATGGATTTTTGGGATGTGATTCGGTTATAGGCTATTATAGATGAATGGATAATTGAAACTATTAGAAAATTTCTAAATATTAGTGAGTAAGCTAGGCTATAGAGGAGATAAATTTTCTCTCGAACAATTTACCCTGAATCAAGTTTATTTCTCTCAAACATCAACAAGCATGCAAAATAAGAACAGCCCACACCTTATTCCATTCACTTTCTCGAGCTGAATGTGTGGAAAAAGGGTTTAGGATTCACTCTCTCGAGCTGAACCCAGGTCAACCCAATACCCACAGACCATCAATCAAACACCTTAGTTCTAAAACCTCTTTCTCGAACAAGCCAAGAACACAAAGGTAGAATCACATTTGCAACTACAATTCTTAAATTAACCCATAATAAATGATTGAACTCACTTTTAAATAGCAAATAAACTAACAATTAGCAATACACATAAGCTAAATCAGCCCATAATCACACCCCAAGAATTGGGGTTTTAGCTAGACATCATAAAAAGGTAAAAATAGTTACCAAATTGATTATCCATCAACTGGTTAAGTGTAGATTCATCCTTATAATGCTCCAATTCGAAGAATATCAGAGACCTACTTCCAATTACTCAAAAGTGAAAAACTTCAATTCTTCAAAACTTAGGAAAAACTAGAGAAAACTTGTCTCCTAGTTCAAAACTCAAATAATAGATTCTAAGATATGAATTGATATGAAAATTCATGTTAAACTAAATGTTCAAAAACGTATTTATAGTCACCAAAAATGTGTTGCGAAGAGTCACTCGGTGAAGTAATTCGGGCTCACCGAACCACTCGGCAATCCACCCTTTGGTCACTTCAATTGCCCTTCTGCCTTCGCATTCAGCATCCTCAAGTTTTATAACTTTGGGCGATATATCACTGCATCACGGAACCTCTCGATGATTCGCCGACTGCTCCTTTCTCTCGCAAACTTGATTTTTACCCTCAGAGCTTGGCACACTGGAACTTTAGGTGGTCGAATGGCCAGTCGGTAACTTACCAAGTGGACTTGGCGATCACCAGGTCCTCTTTTCTTCATTCTTTCAGCTGGCTTTGTTCCTCTTTGCAACTTAGTGTCCTTGCTTTGTTCCTCAATCCATAATCCTGAAAATCAAGAGTTTTACATCAGTTATTGGCACAAAATAAGCATTTGAGGACACGAAACCTATATAAATAAAGCCCTAAATGAGTCCAAATCTCAGACTCATCACTTATGAGACATAGTCCTAGAATCATTCTAAGCCTTGTGCTCTGATTACCAAGTTTGTCACGACCCAGGGGTACCTCCTAGATGTAACATGGCTCATAGAACCCCGAAGGACTCCATACAAGCCACTTAGCATATCATAACATAAGCAATAGAACAATAAGAGTAAAAACGTATTTCAAGTCTAAAATTTTCATAAAAGAAAAGTGGAAGTCTAGACTCTAAGTCTCAACATAGCCATTTATTACAGTATTAGAATGAAATAGGGTCTAGCCCATACAATATGTCAAATAGGGAAATACATGAAGAGAAACTACAACATGAGATATAGCCGTCCTCGATCGATGAGGACTCACCAAAAAGCTCGGAAGATAGACAAGTCCAAGCACTAGCTAAAAGGGACCGGACCCTACACTTGGGGAAAATGTAGGAAAAGTAGGCGTTAGTATAAAAATGCACTAACCATGATAGACATGCATTAAATATTGAAAACATGCTAAAAGGGATATTTCATTTGAAAGTATGCAATTTACCAAGCTAAAGCATCATCATAGTCATAGTGGAAAAGCATAAGTCATAAACATAATCAACATAGTCATAATCATCATAAAAGTCTTTGAGAACTCATATACAAAGCTTATTGAGTAACCATAGTTCATTGGTCATATTCTTGTTCTTATTTTGGGAACGAGCCTCAACCGACATGACACCATGTCAGATATAACATGATCCCCCGGTGTTACCCACACCAAAAAAGGGTGTTCTACTTGCCTAAGGTAGAACCAAACTCTTAGCTTCGGTGGATCAAATAGTTAAGTATCCTACGGGAGCATGTAGTTTATGGGATAAGGTGATTGTTGCTAGAAACTCAGACTCAACTAAGGTAGAAGGTCTTCATCTCATGAGACATAATTCGGGAACTCGGACTTAACTAGTGTAAAAGGATACCATTGGAAGCCGGACTCAACTAGTGTAAAAGCTTCCATCTCATATACAATATCCACTCAGTGCTAAGCATTAATTTCTACGAAGTACATATTAAGTCTTGACTTAGATTCATATTCATGGAAGAATGTCTTGACACTCAATCCAACATAATTCATAGGATAACTCTTAGATCATGCATGAGAATAAACTTTCATCGTCCATGTCTACATATAGATTCAATAGGTGAGAAATACTTTCAACCTTGGAATCATCATACTATGAGAAAACCTTTCACATCATATCATATCATATTCATGCATAAGTGTGTATGTGAGAATATCCTTTTAACAATACAACAACTACATCATAATCATAAACACTTCACTCTCAAAGAGTTCTTAAAGCATATACATGAACTTCATAAAACATACATATTGTCATATTTTTCCCTTTCAAGGGTCAAAGCACATATCAATTCAACACATCTATAATTCACTACATTAGACATGGATATCATCATAATTCAATTAACCCAATTACTACATGCATGATTTCATAACATTCTTCTTTCACCAACAAACCCACATCACAAGATCATAATTGGGAAATATGGGGATTTAATGGGTATTTGGGGATACAACATAAATATCATAGGCAATCATCAATTCCTACATAATATATCATAATTCAATCATTAGAAAGGATTTTGAAGGGAACCCATGACTTTGGAATCAAACCCTAACATTTGGTTAAATTGGGATTTTGAAGGGACTCCATGGATGAAGGATATCCATGGATTAAGGACTACCAAACCTTAGCAATGAAACCCAATGATTTTGATTAGAAGACATTGATTCTTGAACCCTAGCTCCAACTTCCTTCTTCTTCTTCTTCTTCAAGTTCTAGAGAGAGAATATTTGGGGAAGATGAACTTTTGGGATTTGATTTGGGTTTTGCGAAATAATGAGGTGAATGGGTGTACTTTGAGTTAAAAAGACTTATATAGGTGTATAAAACTAAGGCAAAATGACCTCACTTATTACTAACTTAAAAATGAGCTCCTCAAAATAACCCTTATTTTAGGTGGGCTACCCAGGGACCACGAGAAGCCCCACGAGATGTGGTCCCCTCTGTGGACCTTGAGGCAGTGGGTAGTTCTTCATGACTTGGCCCCCTTGAGGCTAAGTGAAGACCACGAGCCCTCCCACGGCCCTTGGTGGCCTTCACGAGCCGTCAAGTGGCTCGTGGGGAAGGGTCTCTTTTTGGGCAGCTTGGAAAGCTCACTGCCTAGCCCACCACAGACCACACCACGAGCCGTGGTGTTGGTCGTGGTTACTAGGGCAGTCTCTAGGGGAGAGTGGACTGCCCTAGTCCTCTCCCTTGGTCCTTGCCCACCTCCTTGACTCTAACCCTCACGTTTAGCTCTAGTTTAAGCCTACTAATTTCTGGAGTGTTACAAAACCCTTTGGATTTCAGAAGTTTCTTGGGTTTAGCTAGTTATTACGGAAGGGTTTTTGAGGGGTTTACTTTGATTGCCTCTCCTTTGACGGCTTGAACTCAAAATAAAGCTACGTTCATATGGTCTGAAGCGTGTGAGAAGAGTTTTCAAGAGTTGAAAGATAGACTTACTTCCACTTCGGTGTTGACTTTATTGGAAGGGACCGGTGGTTTTGTGGTTTATTGTGATGCCTCTAGAATTTGGTTAGGGTGTGTGCTTATGTGAAATGGGAAATTCAATGCCTATTCCTCAAGGCAACTTTAGATTCATGAAAAGAATTACCCTAACCTTGACCTTGAACTAGCAGCGGTTGTGTTTTCCATAAAGATTTGGAGGCATTATTTCTATGGTGTTCATGTAGATGTGTTTACCGACCACAAGAGTTTGCAATATGTGTTGAATCAGAAGGATCTAATTCTTCACCAAAGAAAGTGGCTTGAGTTATTGAAAGATTATGATATGAGTGTTCTCTATCACCTCGGAAAGGCAAATGTGGTGGCAGATGCTCTTAGTCGGTTATCTATGGGTAGTGTTGCTCATATTAAAGAAGAAAAGAAAGATTTGGTTCGAGATGTTCATAGATTGGCCCAGTTGGGTGTTCAGTTAGTGGACTCTACCAAGGGTGGTGGTATGGTCCACAATGGTTCAAAATCGTCTTTTGCGGCGGATGTGAAAGCCAAGCAAGGTATTGATCCAATTTTGGTCGACTAAAAAGAAGCGGTGCTTAAGATATCCGTTAAGGCTTTCTCCTACGGGAGAGATGGTGTACTTAGATATTAAGGTCATTTGTGTATTCCAAATGTTAATTACTTGAGGGAACAGATCTTGTCAAAAGCCTATAGTTTGCGGTATTCCATTCACCCAGGAGCCACCAAGATGTATCGTGATTTATAGGAAGTGTATTGGTGGAATGGGATCAAGAAGGATATTGCGAACTTTTCGACTAAGTGTCCTAATTGTCAACAAGTGAAAGTTGAGCAGCAAAAATCGGGAGGTTTGTCCCAAGACATTAGCATTCCTACTTGGAAGTGGGAATATTTGAACATGGACTTTATTGTATGGTTTCCTTACACCCGGCGACAACATGGCTCGATTTGGGTTATAGTAGATAGGATGACCTAATCGGCCCTTTTTATTCCCGTAAAGTTTCCTATTCAGTGGAGGATTATGCTAAGTTGTACTGGAGAGAAATGGAAAAGTTGCATGGAGTGCCTTTGTCCATTATTTCCGATCGTGGTACCCAATTCATTTCTCAGTTTTGGAAGTCTTTCCAAAGGGGTCTTGGAACTCGTGTTAAGATTAGTACGGCCTTTTATCCCCAAACCGATGGGCAAGCAGAGCGTACTATCCAAACTGTGGAAGACATTTTAAGAGCTTGTGTGAATGATTTTAAGGGTAATTGGGATGACCATTTTCCTTTGATTGAGTTTTCTTATAACAATAGCTATCAATCGAGAATTGATATGGCTCCATTTGAGGTATTATATGCGAGGAGGTGTAGATCTCCTATAGGTTGGTCTGAGGTGGGTAAAGTCACCCTAATAGGTCTCGAGTTGGTACATGAGGTCATAGAGAAGGTTCGACTTATTAGAGAAAGGTTTAAAACAGCTCAAAGTCGGCAAAAGTCATATGTCGATGTAAAAAGAAGAGACCTTGAGTTTGATGTTCATGATTAGGTTTACTTGAAAATTTCAACCATGAAGGGTGTGATGAGGTTTGGTAAGAAAGGGAAGCTTAGTCCCTCTTATGTAGGCCCATATCAGATTTTGAGACGTGTTGCTAAGGTTGCTTATGAACTAGAATTGACTAATGAATTAGCATCGGTGCATCCAATTTTCCATGTCTATATGTTGAAGAAATGTGTTGGTGATCTGACATCTATAGTTCCCTTAGAAGTTTTGGGAGTTAAGGAGAATCTTTCTGATGAAGAAGTTCCGGTTAAGATTTTAGACCGGCAAGTCAAGAAGTTGAGAAATAAAGAAGTTGCATCCATAAAAGTATTGTGGAGGAATCAATTAGTTAAGGGTTCTACTTGGGAGGCCGAGGCCGATATGATGACCCGATACCCACATCTCTTTCCTTCTATTTCTACTCTAACTTGAGCTAATGAGTTCCTCGTGGTTTGTTCTTTGTTTTTAGAGTCATGTACCTTAAGTGTTTCAATGATTTCCTTACTATGCATGATTCATGAAAAGTTTACGTTTTTAGAAGATGAGTCTATTTGATTGATTTTTATATGATTATGTACATTTGAGTATGAATTGCATGTAGACTACATGAATGATGATATGAGCATGTTTTAGTATGGAGTTGATGTTTCCTCCTCAGGTATGTGTATTGCATGCATGATGGGCTGATAGATTCAGTTTCACCCCTCTTCTGATGTTTTAATTACGTCCTAGCTTGGAGTCGATATTTCCTCCTTGGTTATATGAATTTAGTTGAAGTTGCATTGATGACTGGGTTTTTAGTTTCTCTCCTACTATTTTCGTACTAGCTTGAATATCATTCGAGGAAGAATGATCCCAAAGAAAAGATATTGTAAAACCCCGGATTCGTGAAGGGCAAGACAACATTTTTCAGAAGCTGCAGGTGCCATCCGACGGAGGCCACCCACGGCCAGTGGATGGGACCACGGACCGTCAGTGTGGTCCATGGATTGGTCACCCAATCAGACCCTGAGGACCATGAACCACGGCCGGACCAACGGATCGTCGTGTGGTCCACGGACCGTGGAAGTGGTCCGTGGTTTAGGACCCTAAATCTCACTTTGTGACACCAGATGACAGACCGACATGACGGGCCATCGGTCAGACCACGGTCCGTCAGTCAGGGTCTGTCGGTCGTGGCTAGCAGTTAATTTTTAGGGGCAGTTGGGTCTTTTCCTTAATATTGTATCCTTATACTACGCCGTTTTACCCTTCATTAAGGCCCCAATATAAGTGATTCCAACCCCCAAATTAGTTCATTTACTTCATTCTCTTCAAATTCACCAAAAAGAAGAACAAGTCTCCTCTCTCAAATATTTTTCTCTCTAGCTTGAAGAAGAAGGATTCAACCTAGGGTTTCAAGTCAAGTCTCCATTCCTCCATTGAATATAAGAAATTGGCTTTGAAGTATGATAGTTTTCATCCATGGATTCCTTTCATTCATGGAGTTCCCAAATTCTCCTATTTTCAAAGTTAAAAATCTCTAATTGAGTTAGGGTTTTCTTCAATTGTCATGGGTTCTCTTGATTATTGATTTAAATGATTGAATTATGATCTCGTATGCATGAATTGATGAAATACTATGATTTTATGATTATTTCCCTATGAACCCATGTAATCCCCATATTTTCCAAGTTATGATCATATGATGTGGGATTTTGATTATGAAGGAAGAGTTTATGAAATCAAGCATCAATTGACAAAATTACTTGAATTTATGATGAAACTCATGCCTAACCCATATTTTCTAAATGTTGATTATTGAAAGTGGTTTTGTAACCTTGAAAGATAAATTATGGAATTATGCATGTTCTTATGAAATCTATGCAAATATTTTAAGGATGCTTTGAGAGTAAAGTATCAATGATGATGTTGTTGTTGTGTTGTTGAAAGGATTTTCTCATATACACATGAAATAATGAATGTGAAAGGTTTTCTCACATAATAAGGATTCTAATGTTGAAAGGTCGTCTCACCTAATTGAATCAAACATAAAGATCTATCCTAAAGAAATCTAGCTTGGATTGGTTGTTGAATGATACCTTTCCATGGATAATGACTTAGCTTGGATTGACTAGATGACGTGCCCTTCAATGGATAATAAGAACAAGTAAGAAAAGACTGTTCCATGGCATTTATGCTTAGCACCAAGAGGATATTGAGATGGATGCTCTCCCGATAATAGAGGTCGGGTTTCTAGGAGCAATCTCATTGTCCCTTACCTATGTGCCCACATTGGATGATTGTCTAGATAGACATTAGCCAGTGGATCCCCCTAAGCTAGAAGTTCATGGTCCTTACTTTGGCAAGTAAGACAATAATTTTTGGTGTTGGAGACATCGGGGGATCATGTTATATCTAACATGGTCTCTATGTTGGTTAAGGCTACTTCCCACAATAATAATGAACTAAGGTTACTTCAAGAAGTATCGCACATGTGTTCAAAGGCTTTAAATGATGCTAGCGTGCATTGACCATGTTTTATGACTTATATTTCTAACCCTTTTATATCATGTTTTAGCTTGGTCAATTGCATGTCTTGAAATTTCCTCTTTTAGCATGATTTAAATGCCTTATGCATAGCTATCATACTTGGTACATTGTTTTGTACTAACACATACTCTTGCCTACATTTCCCGAAATGTAGGGTCTGACAGTTAAGTTTCTTAGTTTCGTGGCTAGTGGTTGATTGCGAGGTTCCTGATCTTTGGTGAGTCCTCATGCTTCGAGGATGGATTTTCATTGTCCTTCATTTCTTTCATATTTCCAGTTTTGGACATGATGTATGGGCTAAGCTCAATTTTATTCTATGGTACTAGATGGCTAATGAGACCAGTGTTTTAGACTTCCGCTTTACTTTTATAAAAAAATTGGACTTAAAATGTTGTCTTTACCTCTTTTGTTCTATTTCTTATGTTATTAATGCTAAGTGGCTTGTATGAGTTCTCTCGGGGTCCTATACGCCATGTAACATCTAGAATGTACCCCTAGGTGGTGACAAAATCCTCCATAGTTTCATGGTCCTAAGGTTGATGAAGACACTCAAGAGTTTATTGATGAATTGTATAAGGTGTTGATGATCATGGGAGTGACTCCAGTTGAAAAGGAGGAATTGGCTGCTTATTAACTTAAGGGTGTTGCTTAAATATGGTTTAACCAATAGAAAGAAGAGAGGGTAGAAGATGCAGATCCTCTTGATTGGGAAAAATTCAAAGTTGCTTTCCTTGATAGGTTCTTTCCCCTTCAGATGAGAGAAGGAAAAGTTCTTAAATTCATCAACCTTCTTCAAGTAAACATGAGTGTGAAGGAATATGCTTTGAAGTTCACACAATAGTCTCGATCTGCTCCTACTGTGTTTGCCGATCCTAGGGCAAGAATAAGTAAGTTTGTTTCCGGTGTGACCGAAATGGTGGTTAAGGAATGTTGTACCGCCATACTTATCCATGTATGGACATTTCTTGTCGCATGGTTCATGCTTAACAATTGAAGAGGAGAAACTTACAAAAAGGTCTAGGGATGCAAAGAGGGCTAAGTCCGTTGATGGTGACTTTTCACATTTGAGGTCCGGTGGAGGTAATCACTCTCAAGGTAATGGTTCTAGTGAGCAAATGATATGTCAGTGTCAAAATTGTGGAAAAAGCCATAGGGGTGAGTTTCTAGGCGGTTCTAACGCATGTTTCGATTGGATGAACATATCACAAGATAAGGAATTGTCATATGGTTGCCAAGAATGAGGGAGATAATCGGCGACGGGCTCAACCTTACAATTCTTCATGTCCTAGTGGTGGTAAGAAACATAATAAGATTTATGCCCTTCAAACTCGACAAGATCACGATGTTTCCCTGTTGCAGAAATTGGTAAGTTATCGTCTTTTAGCTTGTTGTTATGCAATGCTTGATATTGGGTGTTTCGTTGGCTATGGTAAGACCCCGTATGTGGTTAGTGTGTTTAAGGTCGATTTTGAAATCTTTGTTGAAATTCCGTAAGTGTTTAGTTGTATCAATGGTTCTATGGTTTTTATGACTTTGGTGCTATGCTTCGGTTGAGGGAGGTGGATTTGAAAGGACTCGAGAGGGTTTGCTCTTAAGGGGGAGAAAGTTTACTTGTATCAATGGTTCCATGGTTGTGATCATACTTTCTTTTGCTTGGAGTTGATGTTTTGTAACACCCCGTATCCAAAAAACGGAAATGAAAACAATTTTAAGAAGTTGCAGGTGCATGCTACGGAGGCCAACTACGGCACGTGGGTAGGACCACGGACCGTAGTGTGGTCCGTGGATAGGCCACCTTTCCAAGGGTCCAGAGGCTCAGGACCACGGCCTGACCAATGATTCGTAGGTAAGACCACGGTCCGTGGTCGGGGTCCGTTGGCCAAAAATCAAGTCCCTGATGACCAACGACGGTCCACCAGGATGGACGGTAGGTTAGACCATGGTCCGTCGACTGGGGTCCATTGGAGGTCAGCTGGCAGTTAAGTTCAGGGGTAGTTGGGTCTTTTCCTAATTAATTAGTTTGTATACTACGTCGTTTTGCCCTTCACTAAGACCCCTATATAAGTATTTCAACCCCCAAATTAACCCTTTTACTTTATTCTTCCAAATTCAAAAAAAGAAGAACTCTAAAAAATAATTCTCTCTCTAGAAACTTGAAGAAGAAGATTCAACCTAGGGTTTCAAGTAAACTCTCAAATACTCCATTGAGGGATAGCATTTGGATTCAAGGTATGATAGTTTTCATCCATGGATTCCTTCAATCCATGGAGTTCCCAAATTCCTCTAATTCTAAAGGTAGAATTCCCCAATTAAGTTAGGGTTTTCTTCAATTTCCATGGTTTCCTTGCATTGTTCATTTAAATGATTGAACTATGATCACTTATGCATGAATTGATATTACATGATGATTTATGATGATTTCCCCCTGAACCCATGTAATCCCTTATGTTTTCAAGTTATATATCATATGACGTGGGGATTTGATCCTAAAGGAACAGTTTTATGAAATTAAGCATGTATTGCTAGCTTTACATGATTTTATGATGAAATCCATGTCTAACCAATGTTTTCTAAGCATTTATGATTGATTGTAGGTTTTGAACCTCAAGAGGTAAATTATGGATTTATGCATTTTTTTATGAAATCTATGCAAATGTTATACGGGTGCTTTGAGAGTAAAGTACCAATGATGATGTTGTTGTTGTGTTGTTGAAAGGACATTCTCATAAATACATAAGCATGATGTGAAATTTTTTCTCACATAGAAATGATTCTTAGGTTGAAAGACTTTCTCACCTAATTGAATCAATGAGTAAGAGCTATCCTAATGAAACTAGCTTGGATTAAATATCCTAGGATACCTTTCCATGAATAATAAGGTCAAGTAAGAAATGACTATTCTGTGAGATTTATGCTTAGCACCGAGAGAATATTGAGATGGGAGCTCTCCCGTAAGTAGAGGTTGGATTTCTAGTAGCAATCTCCTTATCCCTTACCTATGTTCCCCAATAGGATAATTGTCTAGATAGACATTACCTAGTGGATCCACTTAAGCTAAAAGTTCATGGTTCTACCTTGGCAAATAGGATAACCCTATTCGGAGTGGCAGACACCGCGGGATCATATTATAGCTCACATGGTCTCTATGTCGGTTAAGGCTAATTCCCCACATTAATAATGAACTAAGGTTACTTCAAGAAGTATCGCATATGAGTTCAAAGGTTTTAAAGATGAAGTTAACTTGCATTGACCTTGGTTTTATGAATTATGTTTTCTAACCCTCTTATATCATGTTTTAGCTTGGTCAATTGCATGTCATGAAATGAAATATCCCTTTAGCGTGTTTTAAATGTTTTATGCATGGCTATCATACTTGGTACATTATTTTTACAAACGCAGACTCTTGCCTACATTTTCCCCAGATGGGGTCCGACAGTCATGGTCATCATTCTCGTGGCTAGTGGTTGAGTTCGAGATTTCCGAGCTTCGGTGAATCCTTATGCTTCGAGGAAGGAGTTTTATTGTTTTCATTTTTTTCATTTATTTCTCTTTTGGACATGATGTATGGGTTAGGCCAAATTTCATTCTATTGTATTAGATGGCTATGATGAGACAAGTGTTTTAGACTTCCGCTTTCATTATAAAATGTTTGGACTTTAACTATTATTTTACTCTTAATGTTCTATTTCTTATTTTATGAGAGATAAGTGACCTTTATGGAGTCATTCGGGGTTCTATACATCATGTTGCATCTAGGGGGTACCCGTGGATCGTGACAAAATTGGTAATCACAGCACAAGGTTTAGAATGGTCCTAGGATGTCTCATAAGCCACGTCTAGTAGAGTCTTGTTCATAAGTGTTAAGCGCGCCACATTTATGAAAGAGAGGCTACAAGATGATTAGGAAACTCCACTTCTTTCATTACTCTTAAGTTGTGCGATAGAGTTTAACTCTATAAAGTCTCTCTCCTAATACTTATCCTATGTTCTTCAGGAGATGGCTACCCGAAGAGCTTATGCTAGAAGGAATGTGAGGGAGAATGAGGAACAACAAGCTCTTCCCCAAGCTCCTTAAGTTCCGGTCGATCCTTTGACCAAGCAAGTGTCTAATGCGGAGTTTAGGGCTTTTTTCCAAGTGTTGGCTAAAACGGTGATGGCCCAAGCCAATAGGGAGGTTGCGGTTCCCGTGAACCCTAATGTGGGTACGGTGGCTTCTAGAGTGAGGGACTTCAATAGGATGAATCCTTCAAAGTTTCATGGTTCTAAGGTTTAGGAATATCCTCAAGAGTTTATTGATGAGGTCTATAAGGTTTTGATGATCATGGGAATTACGCAGGTGGAAAAAGTGGAGTTGGCTGCTTATCAACTAAAAGGAGTGGCTCAAATATGGTATAACCAATGGAAGGAAGGGAGATCGGAAGATGTGAATGCTCTTGATTGGGAGACGTTTAAATCTTCTTTTATTGATAGGTTCTTTCCCCTTCAGATGAGGGAAGCCAACTTGCTTGAGTTCATTAACCTCCGACAAGGGAGTATGAGTGTGAGGGAGTATGCTCTAAAGTTCTCTCAATTTTCGAAATATGCTCTAACAATGGTTGCGGATTCAAGGGCTAGAATGAGTATGTTCATTTTGGGTGTGTCCTAAATGGTGGTTAAAGAGTGCCGAACCGTCATGCTCATTAATGACATGGACATCTCTCGTCTCATGGTGCATGCACAATAAATTGAGGAGCAAAAACTTAAGGAAATATCTAGAGAGGTAAAGAGGGCTAAGACCGGTGATGGTAATTTCTAACATGCAAGGTCCGATGGACAAGGTCGTCCTAGATTCCGACAAATATTTTCCGGTCAAGGTTCCTCTAATGCTCCTCCTAAGTTCAACCAAGATAGGGTGTCTAATCCTAAGTCACAAGGAGGTAATGGTAGTGGATCTTCATTGCCAAGGTCTACTTGTATTAAGTGTGGAAGGAAGCACGAGGGTAAGTGCCTAGACGGCACAGATGGTTGTTTCGGTTGTGGTAAAAGTTGTCACAAAATGAGGGATTTCCCAATGCTTGCGGCCAAAGGAAGACAGGGCAAGCAAGCTACTCCTAGTGGTTAGGGTTCTAATGCTCCTAAGCAAAACCGTTTCTATGCACTTCACACTCGTGGTGAACAAGAGGGTTCTCCCGATGTGGTTACCGGTATGTTGAAAGTTTTCCAACTTGATGTATATGCTTTACTTGATCCTGGTGCTACCTTTTCTTTTGTGACGCCATATGTGGCTATGAGATTTGATGTTCTTTCTGATGTCTTGTTAGAACCTTTTTTATCTCTACTCCTATTGGTGATTCTATTGTGGCTAAGAGGGTTTATAGAAAGTGTCCCGTTTCCTTGTCCCATAGAGTTACTCTTGCTGACTTAGTAGAGCTTGATATGTTAGATTTTGATGTTATGTTGGGTATGGATTGGCTGCACTCATATTATGCTTCTATTGATTGTAGAACCATGTAGTGAAGTTTTAGTTCCCGAATGAGCCTGTCCTAGAGTTGAAGGGGGTAAATTCTATGCCTAAGGGTATGTTTGTCTCTTGTCTTAAAGCTAAAAAGATTATTTCTAAGGGTTGCATTTACCATCTAGTTAGGGTGAGGGATGTAGATTCTGAAACCTCTTCTCTTGAGTCGCTCCTCGTTGTTAATGAGTTTCTGGATGTGTTCCCAGATGATCTATCCGGTATTAATCCCGAGCGGGAAATAGACTTCGGTATTTACCTTCTCCCAGATACACAACCTATTTCTATTCTTCTTTACCGAATGGATCCGGCGAACTTAAGGAGTTGAAGGAACAATTGAAAGATTTTTTGGATAAGGGTTTCATCCGACCGAGTATATCTTCATGGGGTGCTCCAGTTTTTTTCGTTAGAAAGAAAAATGGTTCTCTTCGTATGTGTATTGACTGTCGTCAGTTGAACAAGGTGACTATTAAGAATAAATATCCTCTCTCAAGGATAGATGATTTATTTGACCAACTTCAAGGGTCAAGTTATTTCTCTAAGATTTATCTTCGATCGGGTTATCACCAATTGAGGGTGAGGGAAAATGACTATCCGAAGATGGTTTTTTTAACTCAGTATGGTCATTATGAGTTTTTGGTATTGTCGTTTGGGTTGACTAATGCTCCGGCAGCATTTATGGATTTGATGAATAGGGTGTTTAGACAATACCTTGGCATGTTTGTGATTGTGTTCATTGATGATATTTTGATCTACTCAAGAAGTGAGAATGGGCATATTTATCATTGGAGGATCATGTTGCAAGTTCTCAAGGACAAACACATCTTTGCAAAGTTTAGCAAATGTGAATTTTGGTTAAAGTCCGTAGCTTTCCTTGGTCACATTATTTCAAGCAAGGGTATTGAGGTAGATCCTAAGAAGACGGATGCGGTCAAGAGTTGGCCTAGACCTCTAACTCCTTCGGATATTAGAAGTATCTCAGGTTTGACCGATTACTATAGAAGGTTTGTTGAAGGATTTTCTTCGATCGCCTCTCTTTTGATGGCTTTGAATCAAAAGAAGGCTAAGTTCATATGGTCTGAATTATGTGAAAAGAGTTTTCAATAGTTGAAAGATAAACTTACTTCCGCTTCGGTGTTGACCTTATCGGAAGGAACAGATTGTTTTGTGGTTTATTGTGATGCCTCAAAATTTAGGCTAGGGTGTGTTCTTATGCAAAATGGGAAAGTTATTTCCTATACCTCAAGGCAACTTAAAATTCATGAGAAGAATTATCCTACTCACGACCTTGAATAGGCGGCGGTCGTTTTTTCTCTAAAGATTTGGAGACAATTTGTATGGAGTTCATGTAGATTTGTTTACCGTTCACAAGAGTTTGCAATATGTGTTTAGTAAAAAACATTTGAATCTTCGCCAAAGAAGGTGGCTTGAGTTATTGAAAGACTATGATATGAGTGTTCTTTATCATCACGGTAAAGCTTATGTGGTAGCGGATGCTCTTAGTCGATTATCTATGTGCAGTGTTGCTCATATTGAAGAAGAAAAGAAAGAGTTGGTTAGAGATGTTCATAGATTGGCCCGATTAGGTGTTCAATTAGTGGACACCACTAAGGGTGGTGTTATGGTTCACAATGGTTCGGATTCATCTTGTGTGGCGGATGTGAAAATCAAGCAAGTCTTGATCCAATTTTTGTAGAATTGAATGAAGTGGTGCTTAAGAAATCTATCGAGGCTTTCTTTCAAGGGGGAGATGGTGTACTTAGATACCAAGGTCGTTTGTGTGTTTCAAATGTTGATGACTTGAGGTAACGGATCTTGTTAGAAACCCATAGTTCGTGGTATTCCTTTAACCAAGGAGCCACAAAGATGTACCGTGATTTACGGGAGGTCTATTGGTGGAATGGGACAAAGAAGGATATTGCGGGATTTGTGGCTAAGTGTCCAAATTGCCAACAAATAAAGGTTGAGCATCGAAAACTGGAATGTTTGTCCCAAGATATAAGCATACCTACTTGGAAATGGGAAGATTTGTATATGGATTTTATTGTTTGTTTGCCTCGCACCCGGCGACAACATGACTCTATTTGGGTTATAGTAGATCGGATGACAAAATCGGCTCATTTCCTTCCCATCAAGGTTTCTTATTCGGCAGAGGACTATGCCAAAATGTACTTGAGAGAAATGGTAAGGTTTCATCGAGTGCCTTTGTCCATTATTTCTGATCGTGGTACCCAATTCACTTCTCAGTTTTGGAAGTCTTTCCAAAAGGGTCTTGGTACTCGTGTTAAGCAGCACGACTTTCATCCCAGAACCGATGGGCAAGTGGAGCGTACTATCAAAACTTTGAAGATATGTTAAGAGCTTGTGTGATTGATTTTAAGGGTAATTGGAATGACCATTTGCCATTGATTGAGTTTGCCTATAATAATTGCTATCACACGAGTATTGATACGGCTGCATTTGAGGCATTATATGGAAGGAGGTGTAGATCTCCTATCGGTTTGTTTGAGGTGGATGAAGTTTCCCTATTAGGTCCCAAATTGGTACATGAGACCATAGAGAAAGTTTGACTTATTAGAGAAAGGCTGAAAATGGCTCAAAGTCGGCAAAAGTCATATGCTGATGTGAGAAGAAGGGATCTTGATTTTGACATTAATGATTGGGTATACTTGAAAATATCACCCATGAAGGGTGTAATGAGGTTTGATAAGAAACGGAAGCTTAGTGCCCGATATGTAGGCCCATATAAGATTTTGAGGCGTGTTGGTAAGGTTGCTTATGAGTTAGCTAGCCAAATGAGTTGGTATCAGTGCATCCGGTTTTCCGTGTTTCTATGTTGAAGAAATGTGTTGGTGAGACGACATCCATAGTTTCCTTAGAAGGGTTGGGAGTTGATGAAAGTCTTTCGTATGAGGAAGTTCCGATTGAGATTTTAGACCGGCAAGTCAAGAAGTTGAGAAACAAAGACGTTGCTTCCGTGAAATTATTATGGAGGAATTATTTAGTTGAGGGTGCTACTTGGGAGGCGGAGGCCAATATGATGTCCCTATATCCTCATGTTTTTTGCTTCTACTCCTTTTCTAGCTTGAGGTAATGAGTTCCTCTTGGGTTTGACCTTTGTTTTGGAGACATGTATTTTATGTGTTTCCGTGATTTCCTTATGTTATGCATGTTAATGAAAAACTTGTGTTTTGAAAGAAAATGAATTTACATGATTGATTTTCCTCATGTTGTTGTGCATTGAGTATGAGTTTCCTATAGACTTCATGAGATAAATTGATGAACATGATTTAGCTATGCTTTTTGAGAACAAATTGCATATAGTCTCCATAAGATTGTGTTGACCATGCTTTTAGCTTGGAGAAGGTAGTTGTAACACCCCATTAACTAGTAGGTTAAACTAGAGCTTCACGTGAGGGTTAGATTCCTAGATTTGACTTTCCATACCTAGAATGAAGGGTTTAGGGGTTAAACGTCAAGGTACGACTCCCCAAGGACCAACCAAGGGTCCTTGGGGAGGACCCTAGCAAAACAACCCTAATAATCTGCCCCAAGGCAGTGCATCCACGGAGGGACCCACGCCCCATAGGGGGGTCCACTCCCCATAGGTGAGGGGAGTCATGGATTATAGTTCCAGTACCTCTACCCACGGAAGACCAGCACGCCCCGTGGGTCCACCCAAGGCCCTTGGGCGGGGTCTCATGGGTGAGGCAGTGGTTAAGTGAGAGGCGGTTAAGTGAGGGCAAAGTGGAACTTTCTAGAAGTAATTAGGGGTTAAGTGGTGTCATTTTATTAGTGATTAGACCACCTATATAAAGCTAATATACCCCTAAATACATTGATCCTAGTCATTATTTTAAATTCACCAAAGAACCCAAGTCCCTTCAAGAAATTCTCTCTCTAGGAAGTGAAGAAGAAGAAGAAGAAGAGGGTTCAAGGCTAGGTCAAGACTCCATTGTTTCAAGCTTTCTAGGCTTTATAATCAAGGTATGATGGCTTATTCATTCATGGATCCCTTTCATCCATGAAGCCCCAATGTTTCCCCCAATTGTGAAGATGAATACCCAATTCTAGTTAGGGTTCATTCCTATATTGTGGGTATTGTTATATGTTGATCCAATTGAGTTGATAATGGTTGTTTATGGTCGTTTATGATTATTTTTTATGTAATTACATGTTTTTAGTATGATTATACATGTATTCTTAATTCACCTAAGATTCTAGGGTGAAATTGATATAGTTTGGTTTTATGCCATGAAAGAGGAAATTGAGGGCTTAGATGTGACCTTCTAAGATTGATGAATTTCTTTACGAATTACTTGAGATAAGAGTACTTAAGTATGAATTGTTTAAAGGTAAAGTTTGTAAATATGAATTAATTAGATTAGGGCTTATATGATGGATCGTGATTAAGTAGTGTTGAGATTGAGTTTACATGATTATATATGACTATAATTGTTTAAGAAGGCAGCATGTGGTTAGATTTTCTTGAGGATTAGTCATATATGATGACCATGTGAAGTATTGCTTGAGAGTAAGACTTATGAATGTGACTTCTAGGTCTTTTAGGTTGAAAGCTAATATGAATGAACAAATAATGTTAATGCTTTGAGAGTGAAGCTATTATGTATGTTGAGTTGTATATGGTATGATTGTGGAACAAATTTACCCACATGACCTATATTATGAGTATATGTGATTATACATGTAGTATTTGAACTACTTGAACTATGATTATATCCAGGTATAAGGTAGTAATTCTAGATGTGTCGATTTGATAGGAGCTTTGACCCTTGAAAGGGAAACCTATGATATTATGCATGTTTTATGAGACTTATGTATATGCTTTAAGAATACTTTGAGAGTAAAGTGATTATGACTATGATGTAATTGTGGTGTTGTTGAAAAGCTATTCTCACACACACACTTTTGCATGACTATGAATGAAGTGTCCATGATTATGATAATGTTGTTGTGATTCATTGAAAGGCTATTCTCATGAACACATAATCAACATGATGTTAAAGTTTTTCTAAAATAATGAACATTCTAAGGTTGAACGTCTATTCTCACCTATTGAATCTATGAGCTATACTATGAACTATGTTGGATTGAGTGTTAAGACATTCTTCCATAAACATGAACTTAAGTCAAGACTTAATATGAACCTAATTGGAATTATGCTTAGCACCGAGTTGATAGTGTATATGAGATGGAAGCTTTTACCTCAGTGAGTCCGGCTTTCCAAATGGATTCCTTCTACGCCAGTTAAGTGTGGGTTCCCAAAACATGTATCTCATGAGATGGAAACCTTATACCTCAGTTAAGTCCGGGTTTCTAGTAGCAATCTCCCTATCCCATAACTATGTTCCCACATAGGTCTTTAGCTAGTGGATCCACCTAAGCTAACAAACCTTAGTTCTACCTTAGGCAAGTAGGACACCTCTTTTTGGTGTGGGGCATGACACCGAATTCCATGTTAAGCTCACATGGTCTATGTCGGTTAAGGCTAATTCCCACTACCATAACAAGAATATGAATTTATGAATTAAGGTTACTCAAGAAGCTTTACTTAGCATGAATAGGATTATGGGATCTTATTCATGTATTGCACAAGTATTCTTTGAGGGTAGTTGTGAAATGTTTCTCTTATGTATGATGGACTATGTAATGAATATGCTATGACTTATGCTTATGATGTATGTCTTGATGGATTGTTGCTATAGTTGTCTTCCATGATATGATTGACTAAAGGTGATAGATTCCCTTGTCTATGATGAATAAGCTAAGGATGAGATCAAAGATGGTAAGTATGTATGATGGCCTAAGGTGGTACTTAGTGTGGGTGAGATTATGGGGTCTTATCCATGCATTGCACAAGTATGACTTGAAGCTACTTAAGGAGTGTTTCTCTTATGTAATGAAGAACTAACTATTGACTATGCCATGAATGAAGTATCTCCTATGTTCAAGGTTCATGCCTTATGATGATTAATTCCTACATTATGTCTATGATGGAGATTATGCTTAAGATTATGTGGTTATCTCTTATGCATATAGCCTTTGTCTTATGATGATGTCTCTTATGCTTATGACTTATGTTAGTCTCTTATGATTATGGTATATGTCTTATGTTGACTAATACCTCTTATATGCTTATGTTGATGATTTATGCTAGCCATCATATTTAGTACTTGATTGTACTAACACATACTCTTCCCTACATTCTTATCAAATGTAGGGTTCGGCGATATTGTGTTCCATTCTCGTGGCTAGGTTCCATCTAGAGTAAGGAGTTGAAGATTTGGTGAGTCCTCATAGCATCACTGATTTGGTCACTTTTCCTTTATGCCTTTATTTTACGTTTTAGACTATTGTATGGGCTACGTCCCAAAGATTTATTCAAGTTGAGTATAGATGGTTTGAGACAAAGTGTTATAGATTTCCGCTTGCTTTTACAAAGACTTCGATTGTATGGAAAAAGTTTTATAATTTTCCCATCATTTCTATTTACTTTATGTTATGATATGCTAAGTGGCTTGTGTTAGGCCCTTCAGGGTCTATTACGCCATGTTACATCTAGGGTGTACCCTTGAATGGTGACAGTGGTTCCTCCTTGAACATGAGAAATTTTGAAATTTCAGGCATATTGGGTTGCTAGAAGTAGTTCCTACTTCCTTATGATGGATTGAGTATGTTTAGCTTGGAGTTGATGTTTCCTCCTTGTATTTTTGCATTGCATGCATGATGGGCTGTTAGAGTTAGCTTCACCCCTCTTTGGATGTTTTGAGAACGTCCTAGCTTGGAGTCAATAGTTCTTTCTCGGTTGTATGCATTGCATTGTAGGTTGGGTTGTTAGTTCCTCCTCTACTCTTTTAGAATCAATTTGAATCTCATTTGAGGAAGAATGATCCCAAGCGGAAGATATTGTAACACCCCGTATCCGAAAAAAGGAAATGAAACCAATTTTGGGAAGTTGCAGGTGCCAGCCACGGAGGCGAACCATGGCCCGTAGGTAAGACCACGGACTGTAGTGTGGTCCGTGGAGTGGCCACCTTGCCAATTGTTTAAAGGCTCAGGACCAAGGCCTGACCTACGGACCGTAGGTCAGATCACGGTCCGTGGTTCGATGGCAAAAAATCAAGTCTCTGATGACCAACGACGGTCCACCGGGACGGACCATAGGTAAGACCACGGTCCATCGACTAGGATCCGTTGGTGGTCAGCTGGCAGTTAAGTTCAGGGTTAGTTGGATATTTTCTTAATTAATTAGTTCCTAATTTACGTCATTTTACCCTTCACTAAGACCCCTATATAAGTATTTTCGACCACCAAATTAACCCATTCGCTTCATTCTTCCAAATTCACTAAAGAAGAACTCTCCAAAATAGTTCTCTCTCTAGAAACTTAAAGAAGAAGAAGATTCAACCTAGGGTTTCAAGTCAACTCTCAATTCCTCCATTAAAGGGTAGCATTTGGATTCAAGGTATGATAGTTTTCATCCATGGATTCCTTCCATCCATGTAGTTCCCAAATTCCTCTATTTCTAAAGGTAAAATTCCCCAATTAAGTTAGAATTTTCTTCAATTGCATTAGGTTCCTTGCATTATTGATTTAAATGATTGAATTATGATATCTTATGTATGAATTGATGATACATGATGATTTTATGATGATTTCCCCATGAACCCATGTAATCACCTATGTTTTCAAATTATGAATCATATGATGTGGGGATTTGATCTTAAAGGAGAAATTTTATGAAATTAAGCTTGTATTGCTAGCTTTACAAGATTTTATGATGAAATTCATATTTAACCCATATTTTCTAAGCATTTATGATTGAAAGTGGATTTTGAACATCAAGAGATAAATTATGGACTTATACATTTTCTTATGAAATCTATGCAAATGTTATAAGGCTTCTTTGAGAGCAAAGTACCAATGATGATGTTGTTGTTGTATTTTTCAGAGGACATTCTCATAAACACATAAGCATGATGTGGAAGGTTTTCTCACATAGAAAGGATTCTTAGGTTGAAAGACTTTCTCACCTAATTGAATCAAAGAGTAAGAGCTATCCTAATGAAACTAGCTTGGATTGGTTATCCTAGGATACCTTTCCATGAATAATAAGGTCAAGTAAGAAATGACTATTCCATGGGATTTATGCTTAGCACCGAGAGAATTTTGAGATGGGAGCTCTCCCATTTGTAGAGGTCGGGTTTCTAGTAGTAATCTCCTTATCCCTTACCTATGTTCCCCCATAGGATGATTGTCTAGATAGACATTAGCTAGTGGATCAACTTCAGCTAGAAGTTTGTGGTTCTACATTGGCAAGTTGGACAACCATTTTTTGTGTGGGAGACACCGGAGATCATGTTATAGATCACATGGTCTCTATCTCGGTTAAGGCTAATTCCCCAGATTAATAATGAACTAAGGTTACTTCAAGAAGTATCGCATATGAGTTAAAAGGTTTTAAAGATGAAGTTAACTTGCATTGACCTTGGTTTATGACTTATGTTTTCTAACCCTCTTATCTCATGTTTTAGCTTTGTGAATTGCATGTCATGAAATGAATGTCCCTTTTAGCATGTTTTAAATGTTTTATCCATGGTTATCATACTTGGTACATTGTTTGAACCAACGCATACTCTAGACTACATTTTCCCTAAATTTAGGGTCCGACAGTCAGGGTCATCATTCTCGTGGCTAGTGGTTGAGTTTGAGATTTCCAAGATTCGGTGAGTCTTCGAGGACGGAGTTTTATTATTTGCAGTTTCTTTCATGTATTTCTCTTTTGGACATGATGTATGGGCTAGGCCCAATTTTATTCTATTGTATTAGATGACTATGATGAGACAAGTGTATTAGACTTCCGCTTTCTTTATAAAATATTTTGAACTTGGACTATTGTTTTAATCTTAATGTTATATTTCTTATGTTATGAGAGCTAAATGGCTTGTATGGATTCCTTCGGGGTTCCATACGCCATGTTGCATCTAGGGGATACCCCTGGATCGTGACATGTTTCCTCCTCGAATTTGTGCATTTATGTGATTGCATTTATGTTGGGTTGTTACATTAAGTTCCCACCTTCTTTATGATGTCTTGAATCTCATTCGACGATGAATGTTCCTAAGGGGGAGATAATGTTATACTTCGAATTAAAAAATATAGGAAATTGTAGCTTTTCCAGGATCTGGTGACGGTACCAACAGAGCCACCAATGGTCCATGGACTGACACACGGTCCATAAGTAGCTTCGTGGGTGGCTAGTCTAATTTTTCCAAAAATATCAAGTTTTAGTACTTTCATACTGTTCACCAAGACGGCCCATTGTCCTATGCATGATTCGTAGGTAGGTCTCATAGGTGAGTCCCTGGTATAGAGAGATTTTAGAGCCAGAAGTTGAGACCCACGACTAATATGTACGGCCCGTAGGTGGACCCACGGACCGTACATGGGTCCGTCGTTGGAAGTCTAAAATTAATGGTTTCTGAACTCACCGACGACTAACCAGGACAGTCCGTTGTCTGACCAATGGACCATTGGTCTGGCCGTTGGTGAGGTCGGGTGTTATTTTTTAGAAGGGATTTTAGGTCTTTTCCTAATCATTCTAACCCAATACAATGTCGTTTTACCCCTTATTAAAAACCTTGTATAAATGTTTTTACCCCTAAAATCTCCTAATTCAATTCATTCTCTCAAATTCCTAAAAGAAAAACAAGTTTATCCTCTCAAATATTTCTCTCTAGAAGCTTGAAGAAGAAGGCTAGGGTTTCAGTCAAGTCTCCAATTCCATCTTTGATTGGAAGCTCTTGGCATAAAGATACGATTGTATTCACCTATGGAGTCCTTACCTCCATAAGGTTCCTAAATTCTCCAATTTTGCAAAGTAGAATCTACAATGGAAGTTAGGGTTTTTACTGAATCTCATAAGTTCTTTTCAATTATGATATTATTGATTGATTTATATTTTTTTATGCATGAATTGAAGAAATCGCATGTTTCTAAGTTGAATCCCCATGGACCCATGTGAAATCCATATTATCTAGAATTGATCATATGAAGAAGATTATGAATCATGAAAGATGATTTTATGAAGATATGCATGTTCTTTATGAAATTAATGAAAAATTATTTAAGTTGCATCGAGAGTAAAACATCCATCTTGTTGTTGTTCTTCTTGTAAAAGGATTTCTCACATACACATAAAAACATGATTATGAAAGGGTTTTCTCACATAAAGGATACTTAGAGTTGAAAGGTTTTCTCAACTAAACTTTAAAGCAAGATTTAGGGGCTATTCTAATGAAGCCTAGCTTGGATTGGCTACATGATGTGACTTCCTTGGATAATAAGGCAAGAGGCGATTACACATGCCTCTTAATTATAAGATAAGTGGAGATTACCCTTGTCCAACAATAATATAACAAGAGGCGATTACCCATGTCCCTTAAAGATAAGACAATAGGCGACTACCCATTTCCCCCTAATGACAAGACAAGAGGCGATTACGCATGTCCCTATAATGACAAGACAAGAGGTGATTACCCATGTTCCATATAATAAGATAAGAGGCGATTACCCATGTCCCATAATGATAAGATGAGTTAAGATTAATGGCAAATCTCCCACTATACTGAGCTAAGGTTACTTCAAGAAGTATCTCACATTTATTTTAAGATAATTTCTACTTGCATTGACCATGATTATGATTATCTTTTCTAACCTCTTATCTTATGTTTCAAACTTGGTCTTTGCATGTTACAAAAATTTCTTTTAACATAATTTCCTATTTTTATGCATGGCTATCATACTTGGTACAATTTTTGTAATAACACACACTATTTCCTATATTCTTATAAAAATTTAGGGTACGACGCTCCTTGTCCGCATCTCCATGGCTAGGGATCATTTAGTAGATTGAAGATTTGTGAGTCCTCATATTTCGAGGATCGGGCTTTATTGCTTACTATCTTTAATTCTTTTCGATATTGTATGTGACTTATAGGTTACGTCCCGATTACTCTTCATGTACTAGATGGCTTTGAGACTTTGTTAGACTTCCGTAACATTTTTAAATTCTTATGTTTTGAAATTGTATTTTAAAATCTCTTGAGATTCTACTATCTTGTATGATTTATGCTAAGTTGCTTCTGTAGGGCCTCTCGGGGTCCTATACGTCATGTCATGTCAAGGGTCTACTTTGGGTCGTGATAGATAGGGATACAACTCATCATGGGAGAAAGAATAGATATAGTCTTCTACATAATGGTAAGAAGTTTACTGTTGCACCATTATCTCCTTCTCAATTGTTTGAAGATAAAAAATGATTGAGGGAAACACAGGAAAAACAAAGGGGAGAGATAAAAAGTGAGAATGAGATAAAAAAAGGGTCAAGGTATAGCCAAAAGAGAAATGGACGAGAGAAAGCAAGAGAGGGCAACAATCTAAGTAAAGAGGTAAAAGACGGTTTGAGTGAAAACATGAAAGATTTTGGTGAGAGGAAAGAGACTAAGGAAAATAAAAAAGGGAGTTTTACATAAAAGCCAAAGAGTGTTTAACTGCTAGAAAAGAAGGACTCCCCATAATATTGCTTACTTACAAGGTAGTATTGATTAATTTTGAACAACTAACTCCTTCTTTACCAAATAGTGTTTTTTCTTTTTTGCAGAGTTTTTAAGATGTTTTTCGTGTTGACATTCCAAATGGATTGCCACTTTTGAGAAGGGTTGAGCACCAAATAGACTTCATGCCTGGGTCTTAAATCCTAATAGGTCTGTCTATAGGAGCAATCCTGAAGAGACCAAAGAATTACAAAAATAAATTGAAGAATTACAAAAATAAATTGAAGAATTACTTAAAAATGGTTTTGTTCGAGAGATCATGATTCTATGCTCTGTTCTTTTCATATTGGTACCCAATAAGGATGGAACATGGAGGATGTGTGTAGACTGTCGAGGCATCAACAAGGTAATGGTAAAGTATCGCCATCCTATTCCTTGTGTTGATGATATGGTAGACCAAATATATGGTCCAAAATCTTTCAAAAATCTATCAGATTCGTATAAATCCTGTAGATGAATGGAAAACTTCTTTTAACATCAAATATGGACTTTATGAGTGGTTAGTTATTCCCTTTGGTTTGACTAATTCACCAAGAACTTTCATGAGACAAATTAATCATGTTTTTAAATATTTCCATGGAAAAATTTTTGTGGTATATTTTGATGACATTTTGATCTTTTCTCAAAATCTAGATGAACACCTGGAGCACCTAAAACAA
Source organism: Solanum etuberosum (assembly GCA_029582245.1). Classification (NCBI taxonomy): domain Eukaryota; kingdom Viridiplantae; phylum Streptophyta; class Magnoliopsida; order Solanales; family Solanaceae; genus Solanum; species Solanum etuberosum. Next base: position 76,635 of record JAJONR010031803.1, read on the forward strand.
AATTTTGAAGTTCTTAGAAATCAGTGCTTATTTGCTAATTTCCAAAAGTGTAATTTATGTGTGGATCATGTGGTTTTCTTGGGTTTTGTTGTCAGTTCTAAGGGAATTGAAGTAGATGATGATAAAATCAAGGCAATAAAATAATGGCCTAAACCTAATAATGTAACTAAAGTTAGGAGTTTTCATGGACTTTCTCATTTTTATAGGAGGTTTGGGCGATACTTTAACACCATTGATGCTCCTTTAACTGAAGTTATTATGAAATATAAGGTTTTTACATGGGAAAGGAACAAGATGATCCATTTAACTTGCTGAAGGATAAATTGTGTTCTGCTCCTCTTATGCAATTACCTGATTTTTCTAAGTCTTTTGAACTTGAGTGTGATGCCTTTGGTAAGGGCATAGGTGTTTTTTTGATGCAAAACTCTAAGTAAATTTCCTACTTTAGTGAAAAGTTATGTGGAGCAACATTGAACTACTCAACTTATTATAAGGAGCTATATGCCTTGGTAAGGGTGTTAGGTACATGGCACCACTACTTGTAACCCCGAGAGTTTGTGGTCAAGATTGATCAAAATTCATTAAAGTACTTAAAGAGACAAGGTAAACTTAGTTGTAGGCATGCGAAAATGGGTGGAATTTATTGAAACTTTTCCTTATGTAGTTGCCTACAAACAAGGTAAGGAGAATGTGGTTGTTGGTTCTTTCTCAAGAAGGTATGTTTTGATCTCTACTCTTACTTCAAAGTTATTGGGTTTTGACCAAATCAAGTTACTTTATGCTATTGATTCTGATTTTTGTGATATTTTTACTAAATTTAAGTTGGGCCCATTTGAGAAATTTAATCTTCAAGATGAATTTCTATTCAACGAAGATAAATTGTGTGTTCCTAACTGCTCTTTGCATGAACTATTTGTTAGGGAAGCACATCTTGGAGGGCTAATGGGACATTTTCATGTACCCACAACTTTGGAAATACTTTCTGAACATTTTTATAGCCCTAGCATGAGAAAGGAAGTTTGAAACGTGCGTTCTCATTGTCTTGAATGTGAACAAGATAAATCTTGAACACTGTCGCATCGTCTTTATACCCCTTTACCTGTTTCTAATTCCCCTTGGATTGGTATTTCTATGGATTTGATATTGGGGATGCCAAGGACTAAATATGGAAGGATAGTATATTTGTTGTAGCAAATAGATTTTATAAAATGGCTCATTTTTATCTCATGTAAAAAGACTAATGATGCATCTCATGTGGCTGACTTGTTTGCAAAAGAAGTGGTTAAATTGCATGGAATACCCAAAACTATTGTTAGTGATAGGGATTCCAAGTTCTTAAGTCAGTTTTGGAGAATTCTTTGGGGAAAGTTGGGAACGAAATTGCTATTTTCTACATCTTGTCACCCACAAACTGATGGGAAAACCGAAGTGGATAATAGAACTTTAGGGAATATGTTGAGGGCTGCTTTGAAAGGAAAGTACACTTCTTGGGAAGGTTACTTACCGATTGTGGAATTTGCTTATAATAGGACCTTTCATTATGGATTCAACCCTCTTACTCCCCTTGATTTACTACCTTTGCCTAATAATAATTTTTCTAATCTTGATGGTAAGAAGTAGGCTGATATGATGAAAAAAATTCATGAACAAACCAGTCTTGCAATTGAAAAAAAGAATAAGGAAGTTGCATTGTGAAGGAATAAGGAAAGAAAATATATTGCTTTTAAACCTGGGGACATGGTTAGAGTGCATATGAGAAAAGACATATTTCCTTCAAAAAGAAAGACCAAGCTAGATCCTAGAGGAAGTGGTCCATACAAAGTACTTGAAAGGATTAGAGACAATGCCTATAAACCTTATCTTCCTGTTGAGTTCCAAGTAAGTGTTACTTTTAATGTTCCTGATTATTCTCATTTTGATTCAGACTTGAATTTGAGCACGAATTCTCTTCAAGAAGAGGGGAATGATAGCATACAAAGAAGCTCTACTCCATTGAAGGATAAGGATGAAGCTTTACAAACTACAAGGAGGCCATAAAAAGATCTCAAAACAAGAAGTTCAATGATAAGGTCAACGGGCTTCAATCGTTGATCCAAAGGTGTCTTGTTTAGGGTAGAAGATCCCAAGCTCGAGGAGATAAATTTTTCAAATGCTACAACCATTGGGGTACAAAGTTCAGCCTTGAAGAAGTCAAAAGTGGTGCAGAAAGAGGCTCAAAATCAACCCCAAAGGAGGCCAATTTCAGCCCTTAAGAGTAGCTAAAACCAACAGCCCAATAAAGTCCCAAAAGGGGCTCTAAAACCATGACCAAGAGGCCCCACAAAGTCTTTAATTCAGCCACAACTATTAGGGTTTTAGTTTTACCTTAGCTCCCAAGCTAGGGTTTTATTTTGTTAAATTCTAGATTGTTCTTTTACAGTTTATTATGGCTAGAAGCCAACTTATTTATTCTATAAATAGGAGTTATTTTCTCATTCATTAAAGGGACCTTATATTGATATTAATAATACTTTAGAGAGTTCTTTGATCCTTTGTAACTTGTTCCTTGAGAATTTATCTTTAAACCTTTACTAGTTTCATAGTTTAAGGTATGAACTAATTTCTTCTTGTGATATCTGTGATTTCTTTTTGGTATTCTTTAGAAGGTGATTAGTTTATAAATAATAATTATTGTCTTTAGTTACTCATATAGAGGTCAAGATCCGAATATGTTGTTTTTGATTCATTTCTCATGTAAAGGCGTTAGATTTCTTCCATAAGTCTATGTGTTGTTACTTGGATCTTGTCAAGGCCTTAGAACATTAAATTCTTGGAAATTCTTGGATCTTTCCTTTGAATTTGTAATATCCTTTTTACATAGTTTCTATTTCTTTTATATAATAGCTTACGCATCTAGTTTACAACTCTATATTTGTGATCCCCTTAACCTCGTTAATATCATGATTTATGCTAAGTGACTTGTGTAGGGACTCTCGGGGTCTTATACACCATGTCATGTCTAGGGTGTACTTTGGGTCGTGATATTTTTGGTATTCAAGGCTTGTACACGTGACAACTACATTTTGTGGTGTTAATAGAATGAATAAGTTTTCAGCTTTTATCTTGTTTTTGTTTTATCTTTCTACTTTTCCTTTCGTTTTGTTGGGTTGAGGCTGAAATATTTTGGTGGGAATAGACAAGTACCATCACATCCATTATTGGGTCATGACATTACTTAGCAGAAAGTTTGACTCAAGAAAATTAAAAGCTTTAAAGAGAAAAATATAAAACAATTGTCTCAAAAAGACTCAATTAAGAAAAATGTAATATTCGCAAAATACTTTAAAGAAAGAATTTCTGAAAATAACTCAACGCTATCTATCTATGAAGCCTTTACATTCAACATGGACGTCTAGACAAGACCCTCGATGGCCCAAAGTAAATATTGAAATAAAAAAGGGGCCCCTCCCAAATGCAAGGAGGACTCACCAAAACTCTCAAATGGGAAGTGCAAAGTGATCTAAATGAAGCGCCTGTTGATGATCATGAACACCTATATTTGCATCTTAAAAAGATGCAGGTCGAATGACATCAATACATTAAATGTATGAGTATGTTATTTAGCTTAAGCGAAAAATAAAAGGAGTGCAACAGATGTAAATAAATACTCAACTGAATGTAAAAAAGTAAAGGAGTGAAATCATTTAAACTTTATAAAGTACTTACTCATCTCTGACTTCAACATATTAAGTGATATGATAGAATACATTTAACTCTATTTGGGAGATTATCTAATCGAAAACCATCACTTTAAGCAATGTGATGATAGGTCGTCTCGCCCGCACTACCACAATTGTAATATAACTTGTCGGGATATAGAACATCTCAACTAAGTGGATCCACTAAATCTATGCTTGAAAGAAATAAGGATTTGTCTTAAAAGTACGATCCTTTCTCATGCTAGCTACATGGTTTATGAGGAATGTGAGTTGTCTGAACACATTCACATATCGGGACTCAATACTACTCCTAATAAATATATACTCATGCTCAAGTAAAAATATTATTTCTCTGTTTTGAGGTAATTACTAAAAAGATCCTCTTTAAGAGGCAATGTCTCAATTATCTTTGGAAACTCTTTTAACTCTTTATGAAAATCAAAGTTCTCTTTCTCGTTGTAAAAATGATACGTTTGGAACTCAATTAATCCCCTCATACTTTACTCAAAACATTCTTTAAACTTTACTCAAAACTCGTCTTTAATTTTTCAAAGTTAATGTAAGACAAAAGAGTTTGGTTAAAAGATTCTTTATAAAACCTCAACAGAAGGGTTCATGTTCAAAAATAGACATGAACAATCAACTCAAGAATCTCAAGGCAAAATATCGCAACTCAAAAATCAGAAATAGAACTCAGAACTCAACAACAAAACTCATCTCAAGAATTATCAAAACCAATGATGTAACCCTATATTATTATTTTATGATAGGAAGTAGATGTAGCGCTTAAGGACGAACTCAGTCCATCACTATGAATAACATTCATTACCGGGAAGAACAAATTTCTTGGAAAAACTAGAAGAATGCTTGAAAATCCTACCTTTCTCCTCTTGGATCGTTGCTCTAAGATTGGGAAGCGTTAACAAACATAAAAGAACTGTTTAACACTATTTAAAACCTTAACTAGGTGTAAATTCGTGGTTTAGGCTTAGAAGGGGTGGCAAAGCACTAAACTATCCCTCTTAAAAGTTGATGAAAACCTTCTAAGGGGCCATCTATGGTTCGTGATTTCTTCTACATACCATAGATCCCATCTGTGGAATTCATATTAAGTTTTAAGTCTCATAATTTCAATCTACCTATCCAATCTATGACCTATCGAAGTTTCTATGGACCGTAGATCCAATCCGTCGAATTCATATTGAATTTCAAGGCTAAAAAGTTCATTCTACGTGTCAAAATTACGGCCCATTGAAATTTCTACGACCCCTAGATGGACCCGTATGAATTGGACCTCAAAATATGACTTCTCTGATGTTCTCTACCAGGTGGAAGTACGGTCGTCAAAATTTCTATGGCCCGTAGAAGCAATTCGTAGGAATTGACTAAGGAAACTCTTATGCGGTAGTCTTTGGTAAAATGATCATAACCTTTTACTTCGAGCTCGAAATGAGAAAACTTGGTGGAGTTGGAAAGAAGAATCATAGATCTCCAATTTGATAGTTTATGGGCCTCCTAATTCATTATGTGCTGATAGATATTGTAATTTTAAGTTGACATTTGTAAAATCTTATGTCAAAACTCAATCGGTAAGGAAACATTCAACTCAACTTTATACTAAGGGATTCTTGTGACCTTTATTCATATTAAAATCCATTACCATGCTAAAGAATCGACCTTAAATCCCGAGAACAATTTAAGAATAACCCAATATGACCTTACAGGAAAATGAAGAATGGTTCATGCCTTAGCTTAGAAATTATTAAGGTGTTATAGTATCTCCCCTTTGATATCATTCGTCCTCAAATGATGGATACACTGAGCATCGAAAGGGTATGAAGATTTTGAACAACTAAATTTAATGCAAAATACACATAAAACTCATGAACTCAAAACACTAAAGGAGGGACTAAATGGAATGAGTACTTTAGGAAGAGTGAATACCTTGGACTGGAACTAAATTGGAGAAAAATATATGAGGGTATCTAGTCTTCATATCCTCCTCTGCTTTCCAAGTTGCCTCCTCAACAAACTGATTTCTCCGTAAAACCTTGACTGATGCAACCTCTTTTGTTCTTAACTTGCGAACCTGACAATCAAGAATCTAAATGGGAATCTCCTCATAAGATAGGTTGCTGTTGATACCAATATTATCGGTAGGCACAATAAGTGAAAGATCACTGAAACACTTCTTTAGCATAGAGATGTGAAATAGTGGATGGAGTGCTGCTAACTTTGGCGGTAGTTCAAACTCATAAGCTACAATACCATCTCTCTTGGATATCCTGTACGGATCAATGTATCGGGGACTGAGCTTTCCTTTCTTACCAAATCTCATAAAACCCTTCATAGGTGAAACCTTTAGATATACCCCATCATCAACCTCAAACTCTAGATCATTTCTTCTAACACCTATATTGGATTTCTGACGACTTTTTGCTATTTTCAACCTCTCTTGGATTATTTTCAGCTTCTCTATGGATTGATGAACTAATTCTGGTCATATCATCTCAGCTTCACAAACCTCAAACCAGCCAATAGGATATCTACACATTTACCCATAAAGAGCCTTATAAGGAGTCATCTGAATATAGGAGTGATAATTGTTATGCTATGCAAACTCTATAAGAGGCAAGTGGTCATCTCAATTCCCTCTGAAATCCAACACACATGCTCTCAACATATCCTTTAAGGTCTAAATAGTGCGCTCTGCTTGACCATCTATTTGAAGATGGAAAGCAGTACTAAGTTTACCTTTTAACCCAAACCTTTGTAAATTGACTTCCAAAATTGAGCGGTGAATTATGCACCCCTATCTAAAATGATGGACAAAGGAAATTCATGAAGTTTGACTATCTCACGGATGTAAAAACTCGCCTAATCTTCTGCTAAATTTGTAGTCTTTACGGGTAAGAAATGGGCTGACTTAGTCATCCAATCTATAATCAACCAAATCGAATCATGCAGCCTTCGGATCGCTGCAAGCTAGTAATGAATTAATATTAATCATCTCCCACATCCATTCCAGAAGAGCTATGTTCTGAGCCACACCACATGGACTTTGGTGTTCCACCTTGGCTTACTAGCAATTCGGGCACTTAGCAACAAAATCTACATTACACCTCCTCATACTTTTCCACTAATAGACCTCTCTCAAGTCATGATACATCTTTGTGGAACCAAAATGGGTCGAATATTTTGAACTATGAGCTTCTGTCATGATCTTCTGTTAAAGCTTATCAACCTTTGGAACACACAATCTACTTTGATATCTCAACACACCATCTCCCCATCGTTCAAAAGTCATTACCTTTTTCTTATGAACATTTTTCTTTAGTTCAAGTAAGAAAGGGTCTTTATCTTGCTTTTCCTAGACTCCTGACACTAATGACGATTCAACCCTATTCATTACAACAACCCCACCTTCACTGGAATCTAACAAACTAACTCCCAAACGTGCAAGTCTGTGTATTTCCTTAGATAACTCTTTTTTACTTTCCTCGACATGAGCAGTACTCCCCATGGACAACTTGCTTAAGGCATCATCAACAAAGTTACTCTTACTTGGGTGATAGAGGATAATCATGTTGTAATCCTTGAGCAATTCTAACTACCTCCTCTGTCTGAGATTAAGTTCCTTCTGGATGAAAACATACTGGAGACTCTTGTGGTTGGTTAACACATCCACATGAAAGCTACAAAGATAGTGACACCATATCTTAAGAGCATAAACTACCACTGGCGACTCGATATCATGAGTCAGGTAGTTCTTCTCGTAAATCTTAAGTTGTCTAGAGGCATAGACTATAACCTTACCATTCTGTATCAACACACAACCAAGCCCTACTCTAGATGGATCACAACTAACGATAAAACCCTCTATACCCTCTAGTAGGATAAAGACTGGAGCACTAGTTAATCGTGTTTTCAATTCTTGAATCCTTTCCTCACAAGCTTTAAGCTATTGAAATTTAGCTATCTTTTGAGTCAACTTAGTAAACATAGATGAAATAGATGAAAGCCCCTCGACGAACCTTTTGTATAAACCTACAAACCCCAAGAATCTCTTTATCTCAGTTGGAGATGTGGGTCTAGGCAAGTTATGTACTACTTCAATATTCTGAGTGTTGACTCAAATTCCTTTATCAGATAGGATAAAGCCTAAGAATTCCATAGATTCAAGCCAGAACCCACTCTTAGAAAATTTGGCATATAACTCTCGATCTTTGAGAGTTCGGAGGACTATTATGAGAAGACTAGCATGATCCTCCTTATTCCTCGAGTACATCAGGATACAGTCGATAAATATGATATTAAACATATCCAGATATTTCTTAAATATTCTATTCATGAGATCCATGAATGTTGAACAATTGTTAGTTAAACAAAAGAACATAACAAGGAACTCATAATGTTTGTAACTCATTCTGAAAGCTGTCTTCAAGATATCACTTTCTCTCACATTCAACTGATGATAGACAAATGTGAGGACTATCTCAGAGAAGCAAGTTACACCCTGAAGTTTGTAAAAAAGGTTGATTCTCGAAAAGCGATAATTATTCTTTATGGTGACCTTGTTCAACCGGCGATAATCAATACACTTCCTAAGGTAACCATCTTTCTTTCTTACGAATAAGACCAGATTGCCCCAAGGTGAGACACTTGTTTTGATGAAACCCTTATCAAGAAGATCTCTCAGCTGCTCTGTTGACTTTTTAAACTTAGCTGGAGCCATTCTTTATGGTGGAATGCAGATTGGTTGAGTATCTAGAAAGATATCTATCTTAATTTTTATTTCCCTTTCGGGAGGGACTCCAGAAAGATCGTCTAGAAAGACCTCTCGGAACACACTTATAATAGAGATGGTACAATCACTATACACTCTTTCTACTAGAATAGACACACCAACATATGTGGAAACATTAAAGGGCTCAAGAAGATAGTTGAGGAAAATGCCAAACCTCATGGCTATATACGGAGTCACAACAGACAAACTCGCACCTGATTAAGAAAGGCATAAGCATTAATAGAAAATACTTTAAGCACATCAATGACTACATATGGCGAGTTCTCTTGATCCTTAAGGCTAGCAATAGCATACAGACGGTTTGCTCCTCTGCCTGTCCCTGAAGTAGCTCCTCTCGAAGTATCTCTATCTGTTGGATCCGCTAAAGAAGATTGGTTTATGTTGCCCGCATTAACCTACTTGTTCTTAGGACAACCTATCATAAAATGACCCCTCTAAGCACACTTGAAGCAGCCGTTGGAGCCATCATGAGATGCTCCTGGGTGGTTTCTACCATACTTAGCACAGGTAGGGGTCCAAGTAGCCCCTTGTGCCACATTAGCCTGAGACTGTGTAGCTTGAGCTCTGAAGTTCTAATTCCGGTAGTCATCCATATTCCTTGGTGCAGGTGCACTAGCTGAATATGGAGCAGGTGCATATGATCTCTACTGAAGCAACGAATGATTCCCGTTTCTAGTCTTCTACTAACGAGACTCTCAATTAGTTGTCTTAGTGTTCTTGTTTCGAAAATCTTTTATGTCCTTCAAATTATCTTCCTCAACCTGCTGCACATGAATCATGACCTTGACTATGTCCATGTCCCCTATCAACATAGCTACCTTCCTTGTTAGATAGGTAGGATAGCCTTGATACAAACAAACTTATCCTACTCCTCATATCTACCACACTATCTAGAGCTTAGCAAGATAACTGGTTGAACTTGATATTGTACTCTTGCACACTCATAGCTTCGTGTTTCAAATTTAAGAATTACTCTCTCAGCTTCGTTTCTCTTAGCTCTCGGGGAAAGAACTCCCCAAGAAAACATTCTCAAACACAGCCCAGCTCAAAAGTGGTGCTCTCTCTTCCCTGTTCTTTTTCCACTAGTCATACCAAATGTTAGCAACACCTTTGAGTTGGTAAGAAGCAAACACCACACGCTATGCATCAACGACATGCAAAACTCCAAACACTTTTTATAACCCTTTCACAAAGTTCTCCGGATCCTCAGTGATCTTCGACCTTGTGAACTCTTAGTGATTCATCCTCAAAAACTCACAAACTCTGGATGTATCAGCAGCATTCTGACGACACACTCCATGTTGACAACCTTGATTTGCCACACCCGAGCATCTGAAAAGTATTCATGGACTCAGTATTGGTGACATCTCACTGAGAAGGTTGCACTTCTGGTGCATTGGGAGATTCTTGACCTTGAGGATTAGCATTCCTCCTATTTGGAAGTCCTCGAACAACTCTTCATGGAGGTATGATCTGAAAAGACATTCATAAGCACGTATTAGAAGAAACTTCTATAGAGTTGAAATATATTGCAGGAACAGGAGTAAGAAGAAAGTTAAAACTTCCTAAATGTCTTAGCTTCTTTATTATATATGTGGCGCGCTTCACACCAAGAAGGACTCTACTAGACACAACTTTATAGACACCCTAGGACTCTTGAACTATGTGCTCATATACCAATTTTTTCACGCCTTGAGCCTACACCCTGGTCGTGGTTGGAAATTGAGAACCATTGTTGTTTCAAAATAATCATTAAAATATGACTTAAGAAAATTAAAAGCTTTAAAGAAAAAAATATTACTCAACTGTTTCAAATAAATCATTTAAGCAAAATATAATATTTACGAAACACTTTAAAGAAAGAATTTATGTAAACAACTCAACGCTAGATATCTATGAAGCCTCTAAATTCAACATGGATGTCGGGACAAGACGGTCGACGCCCCAAAGTAAATACTGAAATGAAAAATGGGCCCCTCCAAAATGTAAGAAGGACTCACAAAAACTCTTAAATTGGAAGTGCAAAGTGATCTCAACGAAGCGCCATCAACACCTGTATCAGCATCATTAAAAGATATAGGTTGAATGATATCAGTACATTGAACGTACGAGTATGTAATATAGCCAAAGAAAAATGACTAAATGAAAGCACTGTAGTAGATGTAAATATATACTCAAGTGAATGTAACGAAATAAAGGAGTGAAATCATTTTAACTGTACTAAATACTTACTCATATTTGAACTAAACATATTAAGTGATATGATAAAATATACTTTTAACTCTATTTGGTAGATTCTCTAATCAATAACCATCACTATGAGCAACGTGATGATACAACATCTCACCCACGCTGCAAGAACTCTGCTATATCTTGATAGAATATTGAACATCTCAATTAAGTGGATCAACTAAAGATATGCTCAATAGAAAAAAAGAGTCTTCTAAAAAGTATGATCCTTTTGTAATGACTGAAAGTATACCTTAAACGTAACATGATGTATAGAACCCCAAAAGGACCTACACAAGACACCTAGCATACATAATATGAGATAATAGACATAAAGATATCGAAGTCATAGTCTTATATCGTAAAAGAGTTTAAAAAAGAGGAAGTCTAACATAGTCTCAACAAGCCATCTATTACATCATGAGGAAGTGATTGAAACTTAACCCATACATCACATAGAATGTCTGAAAACTGAAATAAAGAAAGCATTAAAAGTATCACGGTCCTCAGAACATGACGACTCACCAATCCTTTAGTGCCAAAAGATCAATTACCCACGAGTATGCGAGATAGGAACGTCTGATTGTACATTATAAGACAATGGAGCCACAAGTATGCATTGGTAAATGGAATGTACTAAGTATGATAACAACACATAAAAGTTATGCAATCATGCTAAAAAGGAATTTACATGACATTCAATGACAAAGTTAAATCCTAAGATAGAAGGGATAAAAAAATATAAGACACAATCATGGTGAATACAAGCTTAACATGTTTAAATCTTTTTGTAAGATACTTTTAAAGTAACCTTAGTTCATTATTGTGTGAATTTTAACACTAACAAACATAGACCATGTGAGTTAAAACATGAAATTTAGTGTACTGCTCCCACACAAAAAAAAAAGTGTCCTACTTACCAAGGTAAAGACCATGAGTTTGAGCTAAGGTTGATCCACTAGCAAATGTCTATCTAAGTCAACATCCTATGGTTGCACATAGTTCTGTGACTTTAGGAATTTCTAATAAAGGTCATCGTATGCTCACGGAACCCTTCATCCCAGAAGCCCACTCAGTGGTAAGTAAAATCCCATGGAATAGTCATTAATCATATTCAATTATCATCCATGAAAAAGTACAATTAAGGTACTAATGCAAGCTAGAAACATCATAGAGTAGCTCTTAGCCTATACGTGAGAAAACCTTTCACCATCCATTATCTTTTTGTAATTGCTTTATAAGACCCATAATAATCAACATCATACTAAAAGTGTCATACTACTACTCATATTAGTTTTAGAAAACTTGATCCATGATGATCATTGATGGGATATCCGACTACCAAACTAATGAAGACCTAATATAGGAAAATAATCAAAAGCATTGATGTCAAATCTAGATGTCATTATGGTCATGTGACCAAGCTTCATAGAACATATAAATATATTCATCTATAAGCTTACTTTAGTCATAAACATTGCTTTCATAAAACATGTTCATAGGTTCATAACTTAAATATGTATTCATAATTAAAGTATCCTCAAATTCATTTATATTAATATTATAAAAGAATTCATGTTTTTATAAAGATCATATTTCATGGTTCATAAACTTCATCGTCTAAAATCATGAATCATGCATGGGTTAATGTGAATTCAACTCAAAATTATGTAATTACTTCAGTTCATGCATTAGAAGATAAAAAATAAATCAATAAAAACACAATTGAAGAGAATCCATGAAGATTGAATAAAACCCTAACTTTTGAATTGAGATTCTAACTTGTCAAATTGAAAGATTTTTGGAATTCTATGGAAGAAAATACTCTAAAGGGGAATACTAACATAACTTAGTTATCAAGGCCCAATTTCTATGGTGAATTGAGAATCTAGAAGTGAAACCTGTCTTCTTCTTCTTCTTCCTTAGCTTAAGAGAGAGAATTTTGGCGATGAACTTGGAGGGAAATTTGGGAATGAGGTTAATGATTTAGAATGAGTAGTTTTAGGACTTAAATCACGTATGTAGGGATTAGGATACGGTTAAAAACATAGGGGAAAGACAAAATTTACCCTAACTTAAAAACTACTGATCACTGATATGGGCCCATAAACGGTCCATACATTTTTAAACGGACTATCTAGAGATCTTTACAAGTGAGGCAAAAATTAGGTGGCCCTAAACGGCGTACCACTGTCCCTAAATGTCTAGTGGTGCCTTAAATGGACCGTTTAGGGTCCCTGGCAAGTTTTAGGCTTGTGGTCTAGCCCTTTAATGTGTTTTATCCTTTTTCAAAGTCTAAGGTTTTATAATATCTCCCCCTTGGGAACATTCTTCCTCAAATAGAACTCAAGCTAGGAGGAAAAGAGTAGGAGAGAAACTAACAACCCAATCATGAATGCAATTTTATCTAAATGCACATAACCAAGGAGAAAAATCAATTCCAAGATAAAATATACTTTAAAGCATCCTTTCATAAACATATATGTAAATTATACAAAAATGCACATCATCATGAAGCAATTAATCAAGCTTAAACGATATCTTAAAAAATTAGATTTTCATGAGCATGCATGCATGAGGAAACTTGGGAGTGACTTAACACAAGAATCCTAAAGATTGAACATGAGGGACTAATGCCTCAAGCTAGACTGGATGATCGAAGAAAGAGATAGGGATACTAAGACATAACATCAACTCCCACTTTTCGCATACCAAACCATATAAAAGAATCCTTCAAACAATTTAAATAGTTCCACACACACCCACCATGAAGCATACTATCTCCCTCTTAGGAGCAAACCTCTTTAGTCTTTTCGAATCCAGCTCCCTCAACCCAAGCATAGAACCAAATTCTGAACAACCACAAAACTATTGATACAAGTAAACACTTAAGGAATTTCCACAAAGATTTCAACGTTGACTTCAAACACAATAACAATACATGGAGTCTTACCAAAGCCAATGAATACCCAATATCAAGCAATGCATAATAACAAGCTAAAAGACCATAATTTACCAATCGCTGCATTCGGGGAACACTCACGATATTGTTGAGTTTGAAGAGAATAATACCTATTCTATTTGGGACCACCACTAGAACCTGAAAAAGGATAAGGTTGAGCCCATCGATAATTATCTCCCTCATTCCTAGCAACTGAAGGATAATCCTTTATTGAGCCATTTTTCCATAACCAAAACATGTATTAGAACTGGCTAGAAACCCATCCAATGGAATTTCCACACCTCCAACATTCGAATACCAATTACTTACTAGAACCATTATCTTGAGAACGATTACCTCCAACGGACTTTGAATGTGATAAATCAACATTATCATTTCTTGCCCTTTTTAAATCCCTAGTATTCTCCTTAAGTTTTTATTCTTTTATTTTTTGGGAATGAACCATCAAATTGGAGACATCCATCTCCTTAACAAGCATGGTGATTTGGCATTTTTTGGTCACCAAATCAGAAGCACCCGACACAAACTTACTCATCATTACCCTCAAATCGGTAACCATAGTTAGATCATATTTGCATAAATGTGTGAATGTTAAAGTATACTCTTTCACACTCATATTTCCTTGATGAAGGTTAAAGAACTCAAGTACATTTTCCTCCCTCACCTTAAGGGGAACAAACCTTTCAAGAAAAGCAACCTTAAATATGTCCCAATCAAGAAGAGCCGCATCGATTTCACTATATTCCTTCCATTCATTAAACAAAACTTTAGAAACACTCTTGAGTTGGTAAGCGGCCAATTCCCTCTTTTCCACCGAAGTAATACCCATAATCTCTACAATCTTGAGAACCTCATCGATGAACTCTTAAGGATCTTCCTCAACTTTATACCCATGAAATTTCCGAGGATTTATCCTAGTAAAGTCCCTCACCTTTTTTGGCACCGTACCCACCCTTCAGTTCATGGGATCCATAACCTCCCTATTTGCTTGAGCCATCATAGCTTGGGCCAATACGTGAAATATGGCTCGGAACTCATCATTAGTCACTTGCTCCGCTAAAAGGTTGGCCAAAACTTGAGGATCTTGAGGAGCTTCTTGTTCCACATTCTCTCCCGCATTCCTTCTAATGCATGCTCTTCGATGATTTATATCATGAAAAGCATCGGATAAGGATTAGGATAAAGACATATATAGTTAAACTTTATCGCATGACTTTAGGATGATGAAAAAAGTAGATTTTTCTAAACATATTAAAATCTATCATTTAAATGTGGCACGCTTCACACTCATGAATAAGACTCTACTTGATGGGGCTTGTAAAACATCCTAGGACCTTTCTAAACCGCTCTGAATATCAAGTTTGTCCCGACCTAAAGTATACCATAGGCGTAACATGGCGTACCAAACCGCAAAAGGCCCTACAAAAACCACTTTGCATACATCATATGAGATAATAGAAATAAATATTTCAAAGTCATAGTCTTATATCATAAAAAAAAATTACATAGCGAAAGTCTAACATAGTATCAACAAGCAATCTATTACATCATAAGGCACTTATTGGAACATAGCTGATGCATCACATACAAATTCCAAAATGTGAAATGAAGAAAATAATAAAAGTGTCTTGGTCCTCGGAACATGACAACTCACCAATCCTTAAGTGCAAAAATATCAACTAGCCACGACTAAGCAAGGTAGGATCGTCTGCCCCTATATTATGTGACAATGTAGGCACAAGTTTACATTAATTCATTGAATGTACTAAGTATAAAATCAATGCATAAAAGCTATCAAATCATGCTACAAAGGAATTGACATGACATTCAATGGCCAAGCTAAATAATAAGATAAAAGGGTTAGAAAACATAAGACCTAATTAGGCCAATGTAAGCTTAACATATTTAAAACACTTTGTGAGATGCTTTGAAACTAACCTTAGTTCATTATTGTGGGAAGTTTAACATTAATTGACATAGACCATGTGAGCTATAACATGGAATCTAGTGTACTGCTCCCACACCAAAAAGTGAGTGTCCTACTTGCCAAGGTAAGGACCATGAGTCTGAGCTAAGGCAGATCCACTATCTTATGTCTATGTGAGACACCATCTTATGGTGGCACATAGTTATATGACTTTAGTGATTTCTACTAAAGGTTTACATACGGTCACATAAATCTTCATCCCAAAAGCTCACTCGGTGCTAAGTAATATCCCATGGAATAGTCATTAATCATAGTCATATTATCATCCATGGAAAAGTACAATTCAGGTACTAATCCAAGCTAGAAACATCATAGAATAGCTCCTTAGACCATGCGTGAGAAAACCTTTCACCATCCATTAACTTTTCATAATAGCTTTATAAGACCCATAATCATTAACTTCATACTAAAAATGTCATACTACTAATGAATTTACTTTTAGAAAACTTGATTTTGGATCATTGATAGCATATCCGACTACCACCCTAATCAAGACCAAATATTGGAAAATAATCAAAAACATTGATGGCAAATTTAGATGTTATTCATGTCATGTGGCAAAACTTTATAAAATATATAAATACCTTCATCTATAAGCTTACTTTAGTCATAAACATTATTTTAATAAAACATGCATAATTTTGATAACACATGTTCATAGATTCAAAACTTAATCATCTATTCAAAATCAAAGCATCCCTAAATTCATTTATATCAATTTCATAAAAGCAATCATATCTTCATGAAGATCATATTTCATGATTCATAAGCTTCGTCATGGGTTCATGGTCTAAAATCATAGATCATGCATGGGTTCATGTGAATTTAACTCAAAATCATATAAGTACGTCAATTCATGCATTAAAAGATAGAAATTAATCAATAAAATCACAATAGAAGAGAACCCATAAAGATTGAATAAAATCCTAACTTTTGAATTGAAAATGTAACTTGTAAAATTTGAAGATTTTGGGAACCCTATAAAGGAAAGGGCTCAGTAGGTGAATACTAACACACCTTAGTGATAAAGTCTCAATAGCTATGGTGAATTGAGAATCTTGAAGTTAAATCCTTTTTCTTCTTCCTTAGCTTTAAAGAGAGAATTATGGGGATGAACTTGGAGGGAAATGTAGGAATTAGGTGAATGATTTAGAATGGGTAGCTTTAGAACTTAAATCACTCATATATGGCTTAGGATAATGGTTAAATTGACATGGCTTAGGTATAAAACACATAGGGGGAACACCAAAATGACTCTAACTTAAAAACAGTCGAAGTCACTTTTATGGGACCCTAAACAGACCGTACACTCTTAAACGGACTGTTTAGGGTTCGGTAAAGGGTCCCTGGCTTGTTTTAGGCTTATGGTCCTGCCCGTTAACCCGCTTTAACCTTTTTCAAAGTCTAAGGTGTTACACCTTTACCCATAATAGTTACATCGATTATGAGGAATGTGAGTGTTCTAACATATCGGTCCTGAAACTTACTCCCAATAACTATATACTCATTCTCAAGTAAAAATTCTCTTTTTCAGTTTTGAGGTAATTACTCAAAAGATCCTCTTTAAGAGGCAATGTCTCAATTATCTCCGGAAACTCTTTTAAATCTTTATGAAAATCAAAGTTCTCTTTATTAATGTAAAAATGATACATTTTGGAATCAATTAATCCCCTCATACTTTACTTAAAATAATTCTTTAAACTCTACTCAAAACTCTTCTTTACTTTCTCTAAATAAATTTAAGACATAAATGATTGGTTAAAAGATTCTTAAATGAAAATTCAATAATAAGGTTCATGCTGAAAAATAGACAAGAACAATCAACTCAAGAATCTCAATGCAAGATATAACAACTCAAAAATCAGGAATAAAATTCAGAACTCAACAACAAAACTCATCTTTTGAATTATAAAAACAAAGGATGTAACCATAGATTATTATTTACGGATATGAAGTAGTTTTAGGTCCATCACTATTAATAGTTTTACATGCCTGGAAGAACAAAATTCATTGTAAAACTAGAAGAACAATTGAAAACCCTAACTTACTCCTCTTGGATCCTTGTTCTAAGACTTGGAAGTGTGAATGAACGTAAAATAATCTATTAACACTGTTTAAACCCTTAACTAGGTGTAAAAACGTTGTGGTTTAGGCTTAGAAGGAGTGGGAAAAGATTGAACTACCCCTCAAAAAATGACGAATTTTTTTGATGGGCCATATATGGTTAGTGGTTTGATCTACAAATCGTAGATCCCATTTGTGGAATTCATATTAAATTTAAAGAATCAAATTTTCTTTCTATGGGTATAAATTATGAACCGCATAAGTTTCTACGGACCGTAGATCCAATCCATAGAATTCATATTGAATTTTAAGGCTCAAAAGTTCATTCTACGGGTCAAAACAATGAATGATAGAAGTTTCGACGACCTGTAGATTGATCCATAGGAATGAGACCCCAAAATATTACTTCTCTGAAGTTTTCTACGAGTTGAAAATACAGGTCGTTGAAATTTCTGCGGCCCGTAGAAGCAATTCTTAGGAATTGACTTAGGAAACTCTTATATGGTAGTCTCCGGTTAAATGGTCATAAATTTTTAGTCCGACCTTCAAATGAGGCAAACTTTATGGCGTTGGGAAGAGAAATCATAGACCTTAAATTGAATAGTTAAAGGGTTACCTAATTTATTATGTTCTCAGATATACGATCAGCCAAAGTTTACCTTAATAGAATGTTATGTCAAAACTTAATAGGTAAGGAAGCTTTCAAGTCAACTTTATGTTAGGGGATTCTGGTGACCTTAATTCATATTCAAATCCATTCCAACAATAAATAATTGACCTTAAATCCCAAGAAAAATTTAAAAATAACCCGATATGTCCTTACACACAAATGAAGAATGGCTAGAACTGTAGCTTAGAAATTTTTGGGGTGTTGCCACCAAAAAGTTACTCTCACTAATTGCTTCCCTCCATTATTAAGATTACCTCTACCCTTAATATTCATTATTCTTGTAACCTTACATCTCCATAATGTCCTTCATTATCTTCATGATTAATGTCAGGATTATGACTAACCTTTTGTATGCTATGTAGCACTATAAATAGATCCCTAAGAGTTCATATTTGTATACATTTCAATACTTGAAAAAGGAGAAAAACTTTCATCTCTTATCTCCCTATTTTTATTGCTCTCATTTCTATATTATCTTAATATTACTTTTTTAAGGCTCAAAAGTTCATTCTACAGGTCAAAAACACCACTCATAGAAGTTTCGACGAACCGTAGATTGATCCGTAGGAATGGGACCCCAAAATATTACTTCTCTGAAGTTTTCTACGAGTTGAAAATACAGGTCGTTGAAATTTCTACGGCCCATAGAAGCAATTTGTAGGAATTGACTTAGGAAACTCTTATATGGTAGTCTCTGGTAAAATGGTCATAACTTTTTTGTCTGAACTTCAAATGAGGAAAACTTTATGGCGTTGGGAAGAAAAATCATAGACCTTCAATTTAATAGTTAAAGGGTTACCTAATTCATTATGTTATCAGATATATGATCAGCTAAAGTTTACCTAAATAGAATCTTATGTCAAAACTTAATCGGTAAGGAAGCTTTCTAGTCAACTTTGTGTTAGGGAATTCTGGTGACCTTAATTCATATTCAAATCCATTCCAACAATAAATAATTGACCTTAAATCCCAAGAAAAATTTAAAAATAATCTGATACGACCTTACACACAAATGAAGAATGGCTCGAACCTTAGCTTAGAAATTTTTGGGGTGTTACCACAAAAAAGTTACTCTCATTAATTGTCTCCATTACTTCCCTCCATTATTAAGATTACCTCTACCCTTAATGTTCATTATTCTTGTAACCTTACATCTCCATAATCTCCTTCATTATCTTCGTGATTAATGTCAGGATTATGACTAACCTTTTGTATGCTATGTAGCACTATAAATAGATCCATAAGAGTTCATATTTGTATACATTTGAATACTTGAAAAAAGTGAAAAGCTTTCATCTCTTATCTCCCTATTTTTATTTCTCTCATCTTCTATATTTTTTTAATATTATTTTGCTTTTTTTTTACAACACATTATCAAAACAATCACCGTTCAATCTGTTATACAAGGATAAGATGGCAAGTAGACATCAAAAGTGAGTGATGTCAATAACATTCTTACATGTCAAATGTGAGGTAAGAAGGTTTATTCGATTTATCTTATATTATTTTGACCAATTTTATATATTACAATTCCTATCTTTAATTATTGAAAACATTTAACGGTGAGTCTTCATTTTTAAAGGTACCATGATCAGTCATTTTAAGAATTAGTTAATACTACACGATGAATAAAAAAAAGGCCTGTGTAGTCACATGATTAATGAAAACCTTCAAATTTTGTATTACCACTTACTAATAAGTTACATGGAGCATAAATCTTAAATTTTTAATTCAAATAGTTCTTCTTATTTTTTATAGGATTAATTAAATTAAGAGTATAATTACTGTAAGACCCCAAAAAAAATTTGAGCTAAGACTCGAACCATTCTTTGTTGGGAGTAAGATTTTTATCGAGGAATTTAAATTTTCTTAAGTGTTAAGGTCACTAGATGTAGCACCTTGAGTTCCAAAAAGAACTAAAGAGAATTCATTCAAGTCATTCGTAAGTTCTTTTATGTTTTTGGTCAACTTCAAACAACCATAAATTTTAGCACAGGATGATTTAGGAGACTCACAAGATATCAAATAAAATATCGCTAGTCCTCTTTCCAACGCCACGAAGATTGCCAAAGTCCGAGCTCGGATGAGAAAGATATGATCGTTTCAGTACAACCTCTCTAGATAGGGCCTTTCCACCCCAACTAAGGAGGGGTATTTTATTCTTTTCCTTACCCCCACTTAGTCTAAACGTAAATTACACACAATTAAGGGTCTAAATTGATTAGAATCAGTTTCATTCATCCCCAAAACGTTTAGGCTTTTAGAGAGAAGATTCAAGATGGGAAAAAATCCAAGGTTTCAAGCGTTCATCCAAGATTTCGCCAAGAACCTAGTTCTTTGAGGTATGTTTCACGACCCAGGGGTACCCCCTAGATGTAACATGGCGTATAGAACCCCGAAGGACTTCATAAAAGCCACTTAGCTCTCATAACATAAGAAATAGAAGAATAAGAGTAAAACTATAGTCCAAGTCCAAAACATTTTATAAAAGCAAAGCGAAAGTCTAAACACTTTGTCTCATCATAGCCATCTAATACAATAGAATGAAATGTAGTCTAGCCCATACATCATGTCCAAAAGAGAAATACATGAAAGAAAGTAAAACAATAAGTCCGTCCTCAAAGCATGAGAACTGACCAAAGCTCGGAAAATCACGAACTCAACTACTAGCCACGAGACTCAGAAACCTGTCTGTCGGACCCTACATTTTGAAAAAATATAGGCAAGAGTATGCGTTAGTACAAAATAATGTACCAAGTATGATAGCGATGCATAAAATATTTAAAACATGCAAAAAGGGACATTTCATTTCATGACATGCAATTGACCAAGCTAAACATGATATAAAAGCTTTATAAAACATAAGTCATAAAATCATGGTCAATGCAAGCTAACTTCATCTTTAAAATCGTTGAACTCATGTGATATACTTCTTGAAGTAACCTTAGTTCATTATTACTTGTGAGGAAATTAGCCTTAACCGACATGAAACCATGTGAGCTATAACATGATCCCCCGGTGTCTCCCACACCGAAAAGGGTTGTTCTACTTGCCTAAGGTAGAACCATGAATATCTAGCTTAAGTGGATCCACTAGCTAATCAACCTATGGGGGCACATAGTTTATGGGATAAGGAGATTTCTACTAGAAACCCGGCCTCTACTACGGGGCATCTTCCATCTCACGAGATTGGTTTGGAAACTTGGCCTCTACTACTGGAGAGCTTCCATATCACTATCAATATCCACTCGGTGCTAACTATAAATTCCCACGGAATAGTCATTTCTTACTTGACTTCATTACTCATGAAAAGGTGCCCTTGGACGACCAATCCAAGCTAGTTCATTAGGATAGCTCTTACTCTTGATTCATTTAGGTGAGAGAGCCTTTCAACCTAACAATCCTTTGTATGTGAGAAAACCTTTAACATCATGCTTGTTATGTGTTTATGAGAATGTCCTTTCAACAATACAACAACAACATCATCATTGATACTTTACTCTCAAAGGATCCTTAAAACATTAGCATAAATATCATAATCAATGCATAAGCCCATAATTTACCTCTTGAGGTCAAAATCCACTTTCAATCATAACTCTTAGAAAACATAGGTTAGATATAGATTTCGTGATAAATACATGTAAAGCTTGCAATACATGCTTAATTTCATAAAACAATTGCTTTATACTCAAAATCCCTCATCATATGATTCACAAGTTGAAAACATGGGGACTACATGTGTTCATGGGGGAATTCATCATAAAAGCATTGCAATTCACCAATTCATACATAGAAGATCATAATTCAATCATTTAAATCAATAATGATAAGAACCCATGGTAATTGAAGAAAACCCTGACTCAATTGGGGAATTCTACCTTTAGAAATAGGAAATTTGGGAACTCCATGGATGAAAGAAATCCATAGATGAAAACTATCATACCTTGACTCCAAATTCTAGCCTTCAATGGAGGATTTTGAACCTTAGCTTGAAACCCTAGATGAATCCTTCTTCTTCTTCTTCAAGTTTCTAGAGAGAGAATATTTTGGAGAGGAATTTGGTTTTCTTTTGTGAAATTGGAAGAATGAAGTAAATGTGGTGAATTTTGGGGGGTTAATAGGCTTTTATAGGGGTTCTAAACATAGCCAAAACGATATAGTATTGAAACTAATTAATTAGGAAATTAAAAGACCCAACTAACCGTGAAAATAACTTCCAGCAGTCACCGACCTACCAACCGATGGACACAGTGGACGGACCGTTGTCTGACCTACGGTCCGTCCTGGTGGACCGTCATTGGTCTTCTATGGCTTGATATTTGGCCATCGAACCACGGACTGTGGTCTGACCTATGGTTCTTAGGTCGAGCCGTGGTCGTAGACCTCAAATAACATTGCTAGGCAGCTTAACCAAAGACCACACCTACGGTCCATGGTCCCATCCTTGGGCCGTGGGTGGCCCTCATGGCTGGCACCTGCAATTTCCCAAAATCTGGTTTTATTCTCTTTTTCGGATACGGGGTGTTACAATATCTCCCCCTTGGGACCATTCATCCTCGAATGAGATTTAAACTGGTTCTAAAAGCTTAGGAGAGGAACTAATAACCCAACATATCAATGCAATGCATGTAACCAAGGAGGAACTATCGACTCCAAGCTAAGATGTTCTCAAAACATCATAAGAGGGGTGAAACTAACTCTAACAACCCATCATGCATGAAATGCACATATACAAGGAGGAAACATCACCTCCAAGCTAAACAAACTCAAATGCATTATAAGGGAGTAGGAACTACATCTAGCAACCCAATATGCATGAAATCTCAAAATTACTCATGTTCAAGGAGGAACTACCTTCTCCAAGCTAAAAGCATGCTAAATAACAACATGAGGAAAATCAAGCATGTAAACTCATTTAATCAATTCATCTCATGAATTCTATAGGAAACTCATACTCAATGCACAGCAACATGAGGAAAATCAAGCATGTAAACTCATTTTTCTTACTAAACACAAGTTTTCATGAATATGCATAACATAAGGAAATCATGGAAACACGAAAGAACACATGATTCCAAAACAAAGGTCAAATCAAGAGGAACTCATTACCTCAAGCAAGAGTAGGAGTAGAAGGGAAAAGATGAGGATATCGGGACATCATACCGGCCTCAGCCTCCCAACTAACACCCTCAACTAATTGATTCCTCCACAATACTTTCACGGAAGCTACCTCTTTATTTCTCAACTTCTTGACTTACCGCTCTAAAATCTCAACCAAAACATCCTCATAAGAAAGACTCTCATTAACTCCCAACCCTTTTAAGGAAACTATGGATGTCGGCTCACCAACACATTTCTTCAACATAGAGACATGGAAAACCGGGTGCACCGATGCCAACTCCTTTGGAAAATCTAACTCATAAGCAACCTTACCAACACGCCTCAAAATCTGATATGGGCCTACATATCGGGGACTAAGCTTCCCTTTCTTACCAAACCTCATTACACCCTTCATCGGTGATATTTTTAAGTAAACCCAATAATGAATTTCAAACTCAATATCCCTTCTTCTAACATCGGCATATGACTTTTGCTGATATTGAGCCATTTTCAACCTTTCTCTAATAAGTCAAACTTTCACTATGACCTCATTTACCAATTCGGGACCTATTAGGGAAACTTCACCCACCTCAAACAAACCTATGGGGGATCAACACGTCCTTCCATATAGTGCCTCAAATGGAGCCATATCAATACTCGAGCTATAGCTATTATTATAGGCAAACTCAATCAATGGCAAATGGTCATCCTAATTACCCTTAAAATCAATCACACAAGCTCTTAACATATCTTCCAAAGTCTGAATATTATTCTCCGCTTGCCCATCGGTATGCGGATTAAAGGTCATACTAAGATTAACCTTAGTGCCAAGACCCTTTTGGAATGACCTCCAAAACTGAGAAGTGAATTGGGTACCACGATCAGAAATAATGGATAAGGGCACTCCATGCAATCTTACCATTTCTCTCAAGTACAATTTAACAGAGTCCTCCGCCAAATAGGAAACCTTGATGGGAAGTAATGAGCCAATTTCGTCATCCGATCTACTATAATCCAAACAGAGTCATGTTGTCATAATCAATTTAGGAGAGAAATTTGGTTTTCTTTTGTGAAATTGGAAGAATGAAGTAAATAGGGTGAATTTGGGTGGTTAGAAGGCGTTTATAGGGGTTCTAAACATAGCCAAATGACATAGTATTGAAACTTATTAAATAGGAAAAGACCCAACTAACCTTGAAAATAATTGCAGTCATCGACCTACCAACCGACGGACCGTGGTCTAACCTACTATTCGTAAGTCAAGCCATGGTCAAGGACCTCAAATCACATTGCTAGGCATCCTAACCATGGACCACACCTACGGTCCATGGTCCCATCCACGGGTCGTGGGTGGCCCTCGTGGCTGGCACCTGCAATGTCCAGAAATTTGGTTTTATTCCCTTTTTCGGATACGAGGTATTACAGTATATAAGTTCTCATAGTGTTGGGTTCGTTCACCCACACGCCAATCATGTGATTTTTATACATAATTTCATTCTTGAGGTTGAATGATTTGAGTTCTTGATGAGTTTCTTGAGGTTTTGTTCTTTATTACATGTTAATGGAGTTTGTTGAGTTCTTGAGGTGAGGAACTTGTGAGTGAGTGTAATTCTTGAGTAATTTCAAGTATATTTTCATGTAATTGAGTTAGGTTAACGAATCTATGAAAGTTGGGAAGAATCCACTCAATGTTAGGTGAATTAGTACCCAAAATCGAAGAAGAAAAATTTGAAAGTTTCTGGGTTAGGGCTGGGGCGGCGCGCCAGTAGTGTACTCAATAGACCCCCAGTAAATTAGGCTTGGGGCGGCGCGTCAGTAATGCGCCCAATCAAACCCCCAGTAAATTGAGGCTGGGGCGGCGCGCAAGCAGTGTGCCCAATTAGACCCCAATAAATAGAGGATGAGGCAGCGCACTAGCAGTGTGCCCAATCAGACCCCAACTAAATGAAGGCTGTTGCGGCGCGCCAGTAGTGCGCCCAATAAGACCCCCTAGTAAATGGAGGCCTGGCGCAGCGTGACAGCAATTTGCCCAATCAAACCCCCAGTAAATGTGCCATTTTCCTTCTCCATTCTCGTTCCATACTTGTTTATTTGAGTTGAGCTTTAATTCTCTTCTTAATCCCTACTAATTAAACCTTCATTTATCTTCAAGAGATCCTATATATCATGAATCATAACTCTTGAATTCATAAATCGAATTCAAGAAAAAGTTAAGAGTAGAGTTCAAGAAAGACTTTGAGTTAAATTCTGAATCCATTGAGATTAACTGTCAATTTGAGCTAAGATTTTGAGGAAGTAAGTATGAGAACTAGAAGATATGTATCCATGAGATATATATTTTCATTGAGACCCTTGAGTCGAGTTGTTCATGTCCATAATTCGCATGAACTCTATGAATTAAGTGATCTTGAGAGGAGTATTACCTTCGACTTCTAAGTACTTGAGTATTGAGTTCTTTATCCTTTTGAGATTATATTCCTAATTATGGGACTAATCCATGTTACACATGAAGGTCCTTGAGTTGAGCTGTTCATGCCCATAATTACACATGAACCCTAAGAGTCGAGCATTCTTGAGATGTGTAGTATCATTGAGTCCTTGATTTGAGCTGTTCATGTCCATAATTCTGCATGAACCCTAAGAGTTGAGCATTCTTGAGATGAGTAGTATCATTGAGTCCTTGAGTTCTCGAGTTATTGAGTTCCGAGTATTGAGTTCTATATATGGTTATTGTAACTCTTGAATTGAGTCGTTCACGTCTATAATTCAGAATGAACTCTATTTTGAGAAGTCTTTTACAATTATTTATAATTTGTTTTAAGACTTGAGTAAATGAGGATAAAGAGAGTCAAATTTCATGTTTTCAAAATAATATAAGGGGACTAAGTTTTCCCAAGAGTAAATGTTTTACATTAAAACTGAGAGGAAACTTTGATTTCCAAATGAGTTCATGAGGAGTTTTCAACATTATCCCTTTTAAGAGAACCTTTTGAGTAATAATCTCAAAGTTTGAAGATGAGGAAATGTTTTTAAACATATGAGCATGAGTTATATTATTGGGAGTAGTATTGAGCACCGATATGTGGATGAGTTCAGATAACTCAAAGTCCTCATAAACCATGTATGCCAACATGGGTAAAAAGGACCATACTTTTTAGATGATTCCTTATTTCTTTTAAGCATAGCTTAGTGGATCCCCTTAGTTGAGGATGTCTTATACTCCGGCATGGTATAGGACAGTTCTGGCAGTGTGGGCGAGACATTGTATCATCACATAGCTCATAGTGATGGTTGCCGGTTAGAGAATCTCCCAAATAAGAGTTATTGTTCTATTTTTATATACAATTGACTTATTATTGTATTATTAGATACAATTCAGTTATTATCTACTTTTTTTAAAGCTTTCTGTATATTGTATCTCTGATTGTTGCTTTATCCTTGAATATCGTGAGTTGTGTATCTTTGAGTTGACTATCTTGAGTCGAGTATCTTCGATTTGACTATCATATCTTCGAGATTAGTATCTTACCTTTGAGTTGAGTATGTTATCTTTGAGTTGAGTATCCTATCCTTGAGTGGAGTTGAGTTGAGTTAAGTGAGTTTGACAAGAGGTAAGAATGTCTCTTTTCTATCCGTTCAAGCTTATGTTTATGCTTTAGAATTCCCCTTACATGCTCGTACATTTAATGTAATGACGTCATTTGACCTGCATCTTTTTATGATACAGATACACGTATTCAGGGTTATCAACATATGCTCCGTTGATACCACTTGCAGTTCCAGTTAGCTTTGTTGAGCCTCCTTGCTTGCGGAGGGTTCCACTTTTATTTTCAGTAGATAGGATGTCGAGGGTATTTGTCCCACTATTATTTGCATTATGAGTTTTTATTTTTCTTGAGTAAGTATTTCGCTGAGGAATGGGCCAGGCCAAGTGGTCGCTTGGGAACCAGCAATGGTTTTCGATTGCCAGTTACGTCCAAGGTGTAGACTCGGGGAGTCACAAACAAGGTATCATAGAATAGAGTTCAAGTGTCCTAGGGTGTCTATGAAGCCGTGTCAGTAGGTTCTTATTTATGGTTGTTAGGGCCCCACTTCTATAAACGAAGGACTACAAACATTTAAGAAAAGTTTCCTTCTTTCATACTCTACATCGTGTAATAGATCTATGTCCTAAGGAGGTTATTCAAACTCCTGTGTTTCTTAGATTCATTCGACTACCCCTCATACTAGAGGTCGTTGAAAATCAAAGTCAATTCATTATCGATGAGTTGTTCTTAGAATTTTTTTTGAGGAACTCATGAGACTGTAGAGGGGCTTGAGAGAAGCCTATGAGTGAGTTAACTAATGAGTTGGAAAGTAAGGTCTCACATTCGTATGGAACGTGCGTTTGAGCTGAAATCGAGATGTACTCTCTTCTCTAAAACTTATTCAGGTGAGACCCTTATGAGAAAGTGTGTTTTAGAGCATGGGTAATATTTTCACCCTTAAAGATAGTATGAATTACGAGATTATGAGCAGTAGTAGTAAGGAGTGACCTTAAGTTAAGAGAAAAGCATGCAGAGGTTCAGTAATCTAAGGAAAAGAGATATCGATGAGGAAAATTATCGGCTTGTAGTCATGCACCCAGTCAGTTATAACTGATGAGTTTCTTTAAGAGTAGAATAAGGAATAATAATGGTGTAGAGAGCTTTTGATAGAAGGAAGAAGAAAGGTTACTAGTCAGGATGAAATAGAGTATACTTTTACAAAAAAAATAAAGTTGATGTCGATGTACCATCATGTTAGAGAAGACTAAATACATGTGATGAATAAGAGAGTAGAGTATTCAGAAGATAATAGAATTATTTGAGAGGTAATGCGCAGTAAGTGAGTAAATAGTACTTAAGTTGTGAAATGGAAGGTGAATTTAATTTGTAGGTAGGTAGGCGGAGAGCTAAAGATTTCCTACTTGTCATGATATCTTAGTGGGTGAGTGTTTCTGGATTTTCTGGTAGTCACAAGTTGTATAAGGTGTGAACAATCGTATTTATATATGTGTTTAGTACTAGACACTAAGCTTGAATTTGAGTTGAGTGTCATGTTCAAATGATGGTAACCTGAGGGTGATGGTGTTAGTTTTGAGGTCTGATCTAGTAGGTTTGACCTGAAATAGGTGAGGAGATCAAAGTGGTACCTTGAAATGAAAATGTGGTATTATGACCCGTAGAATAGAGAAATGGAGGTAGAGCAGTAAGAGGTATACCCAGATGGTATGTGGCTAGACAAGGTCCCAATTGAGGTTATGATTTTTATGTGTGCCTAGATTGTATAATTGAGCTGCCAATATGGGATAGGCTAGTCCAAGTATAAATTTCCTAAAGAGTTAGATGAAGCAGCCTTAGGAGCCAATGAGAAGAGGTCAAGAGAAACATCATAGAAAGAGGTTTTGTACCAGCTTATGGAGAGTTCGGTAGTCATGAGATAAACTTTTCCTGAGTGTTAGAGTAAAAGGGGGATGTAGACCAATTTAGAGATAATGAAATAGTTCCATAGCTTTCATGTGTCAAATTTAGACCTAAGAGGGAGATGATAAGATGAGAAATCAAGTCAAGTGTTG
The DNA here is from genome assembly GCA_029582245.1 of Solanum etuberosum. Classification (NCBI taxonomy): domain Eukaryota; kingdom Viridiplantae; phylum Streptophyta; class Magnoliopsida; order Solanales; family Solanaceae; genus Solanum; species Solanum etuberosum. Next base: position 105,748 of record JAJONR010031803.1, read on the forward strand.
AGAATAAGATAGTAATTAGTTCAAAAGAGTATGAGAGATATCTTTTCAGAGGTCCTTTTAGTAGTGGAGTGATGTTAGAAGGAGAAGGTTAATATTCTTATCATGATAAAGATGGTGTGATAATTCCATCAAAGGTTATAAATGATTAGGAAGAGGAGCATGAGGTTTTACTATGAAAAATAGTTAAATAAGAGCCCTTAGTTTGTTCCGAGTAGTAATGCGGGAAATTCTTGTTGATATGGCAGAGATGATGAGAGAATGTGAACTTCTTACGGGAGATGGTTAGTACGAGTCCATGGATTTGTTAGAGTACTAAGATTGGATGTGGTGTTGTTAAACATTAGGTGGTTCTTGATATGAGCCCAATATGGATTAAATGTGGTGGTAAAGAGTAATATTCTTGGGATGAGATTCTCTATAGAGGTATAGAACCCGAACCATAGGATTTTGGGTAAAGCTTGAACACAGTAAAAGCATACCATTAAACTCAGACCTTGGTAAGAGTAGTCATCTACCCTTGTAGGAGCTATAAGTTGCAGCCAATAAGGTATGGTAATAAGGAAAGAGGAGCATAGTTGAGGAGTGTTGCTAAGCTTAACAACTAGCAGTCATATTACCCCAAGCATGGTATTCCTATTCTTACTTTATGCCTAGACTTCCTTTGTTTCAGATAAGGTAACTTCAGAGAGATCGTGACTATGTTCACAACATCACCGTTCTTGATTTAGGTGATATAGAAAGTCCCAACTTTTGGTATGAATCAGTCCAGCCTGTGTTAGTAGGAGAGTTCATGAGTCAGAGGAGATAGAAAGAGTATCCCCATTTCATACCAAGTCCAGCCGTCATTCGAGGATGAATGATCCCAAGGAGAAGATAATGTAACACCCCGAAATTTTTTTGAGCTAAGACTCGAACCATTCTTCATTGGGAGTAAGATTTTAACCGGGAAATTTAAATTTTCTTAAGTATTAAGGTCACTAGATGTAGCACCTTGAGTTCCAAAAAGAACTAAAGAGAATTCATTCAAGTCATTCGTAAGTTCTTTTAAGTTTAGGGTAAACTTCAAACAACCAATAACTTTTAGCACAAGATGATTTAGGAGACCCAAAGATATTAAATGAAAGATCTTTGAGTCCTCTTTCCAACGCCACAAAGTTTTCTAAAATCCGAGCTCAGATGAGGGAGATATGATCGTTTGTGTGCAACCTCTCTAGATAGGGCCTTTCCACCCGAAGTAAGGAGGGGTATTTTAGTCTTTTCCTTACTCCCACTTAGTCTAAAAATGAATTACACCCAATTAAGGGTCTAAATTTATTAGAATCAGTTTCATTCATCCACAAAACGTTTAGGGTTTTAGAGAGAAGATTCAAGAGGAGAAAAAGTCCAAGGTTTCAAGCGTTCATCCAGATTTCGCCAAGAACCTAGTTTTTTGAGGTATGTAAGTTCTCATAGTATTGGTTTTGTTCACCCATACTCCAATCATGTGATTTTTATCCGTAATTTAGTTCTTGAGGTTGAATGATTTGTGTTCTTAAGGAGTTTCTTTAGGTATTGTTCTTCATTCCTTGTTAATGGAGTTTTTTGAGTTCTTGAGGTGAGGATCTTGCGAGTGAGTGTAATTCTTGAGTAATTTCGAGTAGATTTTCATGTACTTGAGCTAGGTTAACGAATCTAGAAAGTTTGAAAGAATCCAATTAATTTTAGGTGAATTAGGATCCAAAATCAAAGAAGAAAAATTCAACAGTTTCTGGGTTGGGGTTGGAGTTGGGGCAGCGCATCAGCAGTGCGCCCAATAAGACCCCCAGTATATTGGGGCTGGGGCGGTGCGCTAGCAGCGCGCCCAATAAGATTCTTTGTAAATTGGGGTTGGGGCAGGGCGCCAGTAGTGTGCTTAATCAGACCCTAGTAATTGGAGGCTGGGGCGGCGCACCAGTAGTGCGCCCAGTAAATGGAGGCTGGGGCGGCGCGCCAGTAGTGTGCCCAATCAAACCCCCAGTAAATAGAGGCCTAGCGCGGTGTGCCAGCAAATCTCCCAATCAGACCCCGAGTAAATGGGTCAATTTCCTTCTCCATTCTCGTTTCGTACTTGTTTATTTGAGTCGAGCTTTCATTCTCTTGTTAATACCTACTAATTAAACCTTCATTAATCATCCAGAGATCCTATATATCATGAATCATAATTCTTGAATTCATAATTCTTGAATTCAAGACAAAGTTAAGAGTAGATTTCAAGAAAGTCTTTGAGTTAAACTGTGAATCCCTTGAGATCAACTATCGATTTGATCTATGATTTTGAGTAAGTAACTATGAGAACGAGAAGAGATGTACCCATGAGTTCTACATTTTCATTGAGACCCTTGAGTCGAGTTGTTCATGTCCATAATTCTCATGAACTCTATGAATTGAGTGTTCTTGAGAAGAGTATTACCTTCGACTTCTAAGTTCTTGAGTATTGATTTCCTTGTCCTTTTGAGATTATATTCCTAATTATGGGAATACAACATGTTACACATGAAGGTGCTTGAGTTGAGCTGTTCATGCCCATAATTCCACATGAACCCTATGATTCGAGCATTCTTGAGATGAGTACTATCATTGAGTCCTTGAGTTCTAGAGTTATTGAATTCCGATTATTGAGTTCTATTTATGGTATTGGAACTTTTGAATTGAGTCGTTTACGTCCATAATTTGGCATGAACTCTATTTTAAGAAGTCTTTTACAATTATTTATAATTTGTGTTAAGACATGAGTAACTGAGGATAAGGAGAGTCGATTTTCATGTTTTCGAAATGAATATAAGGGGACTAAGTTTTCCCAAGAGTAAATGTTTTACATTTAAACTGAGAGGAAACTTTGATTTTCCAATGAGTTCATGAGGAGTTTTCAGCATTATCTCTTTTAAGAGAAGCTTTTGAGTAATAATCTCAAAGTTTGAGGATGAGGAAATGTTTCTAACCATATGAGCATGAGTTATATTATTGGGCGTAGTATTGAGCACCGATATGGAGACGAGTGCAGAAAACTCAAAGTCCTCATAAACCATGTATCCAACATGGGTAAAAAGGACCATACTTTTTAGATGATTCTTTATTTCTTTTAAGCATAGCTTAGTGGATCCACTTAGTTGAGGATGTCTTATACTCCGGCATGGTATAGGACAGTTCTGGCAGTGTGGGCGAGATGTTGTATCATCACGTAGCTTATAGTGATGGTTGTCGGTTAGAGAATCTCCCAAATAACAATTATTATTCTATGTTTATATATAATTGACTTGTTATTGTATTCTTTTATAGAATTGAGTTATTATCTAGTTTTCTTAAAGATTTTCGTTTATTGCATCTCTTATTGTTGCTTTATCCTTGAGTATCTTGAGTTGAGTATCTTTGAGTTTAGTATCTTGAGTCGAGTATCTTCTAGTAGACTATCTTATCTTCTAGTTGAGTATCTTACCTTTCAGTTGAGTATTTTATCTTTGAGTTAAGTTGAGTATCCTATACTTGAGTGGAGTTGAGTTAAGTTAAGTGAGTTTGACAAGAGGTAAGTATGTCTCTTTTCTATCAGTTCAAGCTTATGTTTATGCTTTAGAATTTCCCTTACATGCTCGTACATTCAATGTATTGACGTCATTTGGCCTGCATCTTTTTATGATGCAAATGCAAGTATTCAGGGTTATCAACATATTCTCCGTTGATACCACTTGCAGTTCCAGTTAGCTTTGTTGAGCCTCCTTGCTTCCGGAGGGTTCCACTTTTATTTTCAGTACATAGGATTTTGAGGGTATTTTTCCCAATAATCCTTCTGTAATAGTAGAGGCTTCTTAGAAAGTTTAAAAGTCAAGGAGTCTATCATTATTCCCTTTGTTGTTGTAATGTTTTGAGTTCATGATGCATTTAACTAACACTAGTTAAATTATATCAGATGATTGTTGGTGTTGGGTTTAAATTAAGTTTTAAAAAGTTATTTTTACATTATGAGTTTTCATTTTTCTTGAGTAAGTCTTCCGCTGAGGAATGAACCAGGCCAAGGGTTTGCTTGGAAACCAGCAATGGTTTTCTAGTGCCAGTTACGTCTAGGGTGTAGGCTCGAGGCGTGAAAAACTTTGTATCAGAGAATAGCGTTCAAGTATCCTAGTGTGTCTATGAAGCCGTGTCAGTAGGTTCTTGTTTATGATTGTGAGGGCCCCACTTTTATAAACGAAGGACTACAAACATTTAAGAAAATTTTCCTTTCTTTCATACTCTTCACCGTGCAATAGAACTTTTTCCTAAGGAGCTTATTCAAACTCGTGTGTTTCTTAGATTCATTCGACTACCCCTCATACTAGAGGTGGTTGAAAACCAAACTCAGTTCTTTATCGATGAGTTTTTCTTAGAATTTTTTTGGAGGAAGTCATGAGACTGTAGAGGGGCTTGATAGAAGCCTATGAGTGAGTTAACTAATGAGTTTGAAAGAATGCAGTCACATTTATATGAATCATGCGTTTGAGCTGAAATCGAGATGTATTCTCTTCTCTAAAATTTATTCAGGTGAGACCCTTATGAGAAAGTGTGTTTTAGAGCATGGGAAATATTTTTACCCTTAAAAATAGTATGAATTAAGAGATTATGAGCAGTAGTAGCAAGGAGTGACCTTAAGCTAAGAGAAAAGCATGCAGAGGTTCAGTAATCTATGGAAAGGAGATAGTGATGACGCAAATTATCTACTTGTAGTCATGCACCCAGTCAGTTATAACTGATGAATTCCTTTACGAGTAGAATAAGGAATCATAATGGTGTAGAGAGATTTTGATAGAAGAAAGAGGAAAGGTTACTAGTCAGGATGAGATATAGTATACTTTTAACTAGAATAGAGTTGATCTCGATGTGCCATAATGTTAGAGAAGACTAAATACATGTCATGAATAAGAGGGCAGAGTATTCAGAGGATGATAGATTTTTTTGAGAGGTAATGCGCAGTAAGTGAGTTAATAGTACTTAAGTTATGAAATGGAAGGTGAAGGTAATTTGTAGGTAGGTAGACGGAGAGCTAAAGATTTCCTGCTTGTCATGAGATCTTAGTGGGTGAGTGTTTATGGATTTTTCTGGTAGTTGCAAGTAGTATAAGGTCTGAACAATCATATTGATATCCGTGTTTCGTACTAGACACTAAGCTTGAATTTGAGATGAGTGTCATGATCAAAAGATGGCTACATGAGGGTGATGGTGTTAGTTTTGAGGTCTGATCTAGTAGGTTTGACCTGAAATAGGTGAGGAGATCAAAGTGGTACCTTGCAATGAAAATGTGGTATTATGACCCGTAGAGGAGAGAAGTGAAGGTAGAGTAGTAAGAGGTACACCCGAGATGGTATGTGGCCAGATGAGGTCCCAATTGAGGTTATGATTTTTATGTGTGCCTAAATTGTATAATTGAGCTACCAATATGGGATAGGCTGGTCCAAGTGTAATTTTCCTCAAGAGTTAGATGAAGCAGCTTTAGGAGTCAATGAGAAGAGGTCATGAGAAACATCTTAGAAGGAGGTCTTAGTACCTTCTTATTGAGAGTTCGGTAGTCATGAGGTAAACTTTTCCTGAGTGTTAGAGTAAAAGGGGGATGTAGACCAGTTTAGAGATTATGAAATTGTTCCATAGCTTTCAAGTGTCAGCTTTAGACCTAAGGGGGAGATGATAAGATGAGAAATTAAGTCAAGTTTTGAGAATAAGATAGTAATTAGTTCAAAAGAGTATGAGAGATATCTTTTCATATGTCCTTTTAGTAGTGGAGTGATGTTAGAAGGAGAAGGTTAATGTTCTTATCGTGATAATGATGATGTGATAATTCCATCTATGGTTATAAATGAGTAGGAAGAGGAGGATTAGGTTTTTACTATGAGAAATAGTTAAATGAGAGCCCTTAGTTGGTTCCTAGTAATAATGCGGGAAATTCTTGTTGGTATGAGAGAGATGATGAGAGAATGAAAACTTCTTAATGGAGCTGGTTAGTAGGAGTCCATGGATTTGTTGAAGTACTAAGATTTGATGTGCTGTTGTTAAACATTAGGTGGTTTTTTATATGAGCCCAATATGGATTAAATGTGCTGGTAAGGAGTAATATTCTTGGGATGAGATTCCCTATCGAGGTGTAGAACCCGAACCTTAGGATTTTGGGTAAAGCTTAAATACAGTAAGAACATACCATTAAACTCTGACCGTGGTAAGAGTAGTCATGTACGCTTGTGGGAGATATAAGTTGCAGCCAATGAGGTATGGTAATAAGGAAATAGGAGCATAGTAGAGGAGTATTGCTAATCTTAACAGCTAGCAGTCCTATTACCCCAGGCATGGTATTCCTATTCTTACTTCATGCCTAGACTTCCTTTGTTTCAGATAAGCTAACTTGAGAGAGAGCGTGACTATGTTCACAACAGTACCGTTCTTGATTTAGGTGCTATAGAAAGTCCCAACTTTTGTTATGAATCAGTCCATCCTGTGTTAGTAGGCAAGTTCATGAGTCTGAGGAGATAGTAAGAGTAGCCCCGTTCCATACCTAGTCTAGCCGTCATTCAAGGACGAATGATCCCAAGGAGAAGATAATGTAACACTCCTGAAAATTTTTGAGCTAAGACTCGAACAATTCTTCGTTGGGAGTAAGATTTTACCGTGAAATTTAAATTTTCTTAAATATTAAGGTCACAAGATGTAGCACCTTGAGTTCCAAAAAGAACTAAAGAGAATTCATTCAAGTCATTCGTAAGTTCTTTTATATTTTGGGTAAACTTCAAACGACCAATACATTTTAACACGGGATGATTTAGGAGACCCATATGATATTAAATGAATATCTCTGAGTCCTCTTTCCAACGCCATAAAGTTTGCTAAAATCCAAGCTCGGATGAGGGAGATATGATCGTTTGAGTGCAACCTCTCTAGATAGGGCCTTTCCCCCCGAACTAAGGAGGGATATTTTAGTCTTTTCCTTACCCCCACTTAGCCTAAACGTGAATTATACCCAATTAAGGGTCTAAATTGATTAGAATCAGTTTCATTCATTCCCAAAACGTTTAGGGTTTTAGAGAGAAGATTCAAGAGGAGAAAAAGTCCAAGGTTTCAAGCATTCATCCAAGATTTTGCCAAGAACCTAGTTCTTTGAGGTATGTAAGTTCTCATAGTGATGGGTTTGTTCACCCACACTCCAATCATGTGATTTTTATCCGTAATTTAGTTCTTGAGGTTGAATGATTTGAGATTTTAAGGAGTTTCTTGAGGTATTGTTCTTTATTCCTTGTTAATGGAGTTTTTTGAGTTCTTGAGGTGAGGATCTTGCGAGTGAGTGTAATTCTTGAGTAATTTAGAGTAAATTTTCATGTACTTTAGTTAGGTTGATGAATCTAGAAAGTTGGAAAGAATCCAATCAATTTTAGGTGAATTAGGACCCAAAATCAAAGAAGAAAAATTCATCAGTTTCTGGGTTGGGGCTGGGGAGGCGCACCAGTAGTGCGCCCAATCAGACCCTAGTAAATGGAGGTTGGGGCGGCGCGCCAGTAGTACGCCCAATCAGACCCCTAGTATTTGGAGGATGGGGCGGCGCACCAGCACTTCGCCCAATCAGACCCCCAGTAAATTGAGGGCTGGTGCGGAGCGCCAGCACTTCGCCCAATCAGACCCCTAGTAAATGTCCATAATTCTTCATGAACCCTAAGAGTCGAGCATTCTTGAGATAAGTAGTATCATTGAGTCCTTGAGTTCTTGAGTTATTGAGTTCTGAGTATTGAGTTCTATATATGGTTATTGGAACTCTTGAATTTAGTCGTTCACGTCCATAATTCAGCATGAACTCAATTTTGAGAAATCTTTTACAATTATTTATAATTTGTTTTAAGACTTGAGTAAATGAAGATAAGGAGAGTCGAGTTTCATATTTTCGAAATGAATATAAGGGGACTATGTTTTTCCAAGAGTAAATGTTTTACATTTAAACTTAGAGGAAACTTTGATTGCCAAATGAGTTCATGAGGAGTTTTCAGCATTATCTCTTTTAAGAGAACCTTTTGAGAAATAATCTCAAAGTTTGAGGATGAGAAAATGTTTTTAAACATATGAGCATGAGTTATATTATTGGGAGTAGTATTGAGCACCGATATGGGGACGAGTTCAGACAACTCAAAGTCCTCATAAACCATGTATGCCAACATAGGTAAAAAGGACCATACTTTTTAGATGCTCCTTATTTATTTAAAGAATAGCTTAGTTGATCAACTAAGTTGAGGTTGTCTTATACTCCAGCATGGTATAGGACAGTTCATACAGTGTGGGCGAGACGTTGTATCATCACATAGCTCATAGTGATGGTTGTCGGTTGGAGAATCTCCCAAAAAAGAGTTATTATTCTATTTTTATATACAATTGACTTATTATTGTATTCTTACATACAATTGAGTTATTATCTACTTTTTTAAAGCTTTCCGTATATAGCATCTCTTATTGTTGCGTTATCCTTGAGTATCTTGAGTTGAATATCTTTGAGTTGACTATCTTGAGCCGAGTATCTTCGAGTTCAGTATCTTATCTTCAAGTTGAGTATCTTACCTTTGAGTTGAGTATCTTATCTTTGAATTGAGTATCCTATCCATGAGTGGAGTTGAGTTGAGTTAAGTGAGTTTGACAAGAGGTAAGTATGTCTCTTTTCTATCAGTTCAAGCTTATGTTTATGCTTTAGAATTCCCCTTATATTCTCGTACATTCAATGTATTGACGTCTTTTTTTTATGATAAAGATATAGGTATTCTGGGTTATCAACATATGCTCTGTTGATACCAATTGCAGTTTTAGTTAGCTTTGTTGAGCCTCCTTGCTTCCGGAGGGTTCCACTTTTATTTTCAGTAGATAGGATGTCGAGGGTATTTGTCCCAATAATCCTTCTGTAATAGTAGAGGCTTCTTAGATAGTTTAAAAGTCGAGGAGTCTTTCATTATTGCCTTTGTTGTTGTAATGTTTTGAGTTCATGATGCATTTAACTAATACTTGTTAAATTATTTTAAGACGATTGTTGGTGTTGAGTTTAAATTAAGTTTTTAAAGCTATATTTGCATTATGAGTTTTCATTTTTCTTGAGTAAGTCTTCCGCTGAGTAATGAGTCAAGCCAAGGGTTCGCTTGGGTATGTCCAGGGTGTAGTCTTTGGGTGTGACAAACTTGGTATCAGAGAACAGAGTTCAAGTGTCCTAGGGTGTCTATGAAGCTGTGCAGTAGGTTCTTATTTATGGTTATGAGGGGCCCACTTCTATAAACGAAGGACTAAAGACATTTAAGAAAAGTTTCCCTTCTTTTATACTCTATATTGTGCAATAGAACTATGTCCTAAGGAGCTTATTCAAACTTGTGCATTTCTCAAATTAGTTTGACTACCCCTCATATTAGAGGTGGTTGAAAAGCAAAGTCAGTTCTTCATCGATGAATTGTTCTTAGAAATTTTTTTGAGGAAGTCATGAGACTGTAGAGGGCCTTGAGAGAAGCCTATGAGTGAGTTAACTAATAAGTTCGAAAGAATGCACTCACATTCATATGAATAGTGCGTTTCAGCTGAAATCGAGATGTATTCTCTTCTCAAAAACTTATTCAGGTGAGATCCTTATGAGAAAGTGTGTTTTAGAGCATGGTTATATTTTCACCCTTAAAGATAGTATGAATTACAAGATTATGAGTAGTAGTAGTAAGGAGTGACCTTAAGTTAAGCGTAAAGCATGCAGAGGTTCAGTTTTCTAAGGAAATGAGCTAGTGATGAGAAAAATTATCTGCTTGTAGTCATGCACCCAGTCAGTTATAACTGATGAGTTCCTTTATAAGTTGAATAAGAAATAATAATGGTGTAGAGAGCTTTTGATAGAAGGAAGAGGAAAGGTTACTAGTCAGGATGAGATATAGTATACTTCTAACCAGAGTAGAGTTGAAGTCGATGTGCCATCATGTTAGAGAAGACTAAATACATGTGATGAATACGAGAATAGAGTATTCAGAGGATGATAGAATTATCTGAGAGGTAATGCATAGTAAATGAGTAAATAGTACATAAGTTGTAAAATGGAAGGTGAAAGTAATTTGTAGGTAGGTAGACAGAGAGCTAAAAATTTCCTACTTGTCATGAGATCTTAGTGGGTGAGTGTTTCTAGACTCTTCTGGTAGTCGCAAGTAGTATAAGGTGTGAACAATCATATTGATATTTGTGTTTAGTACTAGGCACTAAGCTTGAATTTGAGATGAGTGTCATAATCAAAAGATAGCAACATGAGGGTGATGGTGTTAGTTTTGAGGTCTGATCTAATAGGTTCAACCTTAAATAGGTGAGGATATCAAAGTGGTACCTAGGAATGAAAATGTGGTATTATGACCCGTAAGGGAGAGAAATGAAAGTAGAGAAGTAAGAGGTATACCCGAGATGGTATGTGGCCAGACGAGGTCCCAATTGAGGTTATGATTTTATGTGTTCCTAGATTCTATAATTGAGCTGCCAATATGGGATAGGCTGGTCCAAGTGTAATTTTCGTAAAGAGTTAGATGAAGCAGCCTTAGGAGCCACTGAGAAAAGTCAAGAGAAACATCTTAGAAAGAGGTCTTAGTACCTTCTTATGGAGAGTTCAGTAGTCATGAGATAAACTTTTCCTGAGTGTTAGAGTAAAAGGGGGATGTAGACTAGTTTAGAGATGATGAAATAGTTCCATAGCTTTCAAGTGTCAGCTTTAGACCTAAGGGGGAGATGATAAGATGAGAAATTAAGTCAAGTGTTGAGAATAAGATAGTAATTAGTTAAAAAGAGGATGAGGAGAGTCGAGTTTCATGTTTTTGAAATGAATATAAGGAGACTAACTATTCCTAAGAGTAAATGATTTTACATTTAAATTGAGAGGAAACTTTGATTTTCAAATGAGTTCATGAGGAGTTTTGAGCACTATCTCTTTTAAGAGAACCTTTTGAGTAATAATCTCAAAGTTTGAGGATGAGGAATTTTTTTAAACGTATGAGCATGAGTTATATTATTGGAAGTAGTATTGAGCACCAATATGGGGACGAGTTCACACAACTCAAAGTCCTCATAAACCATGTATGCCAACATGGGTAAAAAGGGTCATACTTTTTAGATGATTCCTTATTGCTTTTAAGCATAGCTTAGTGGATCCACTTAGTTGAGAATGTCTTATAATTCGGCAAGGTATAGGACAGTTCTGGTAGCATGGGCGAGACGCTGTATTATCACATAGCTCATAGTGATGGTTGTCGGTTTGAGAATCTCCCAAATAAGATTTATTATTGTATTTTTATATAGAATTAAGTTATTATTGTATTCTTACATACAATTGAGTTATTATCTACTGTTGTAAAAGCTTTCCGTATATTGCATCTCTTATTGGTGCTTTATCCTTGAGTATCTTGAGTTGAGTATCTTTGAGTTGAGTATGTTGAGTCGAGTATCTTCGAGTTGAGTATCTTATCTTCGAGTTGAGTATCTTACCTTTGAGTTGAGTATCTTATATTTGAATTGAGTATCCTATCCTTGAGTTGAGTTCAGTGAGTTTGATAAGAGGTAAGTATGTTTCCTGTCTATCAGTTCAAGCTTATGTTTATGCTTTATAATTCTCCTTACATGCTCGTACATTCAATGTACTGACGCCATTTGGCCTGCATCGTTTTATGATACAGATACAGGTATTCAGGGTTATCAACAGATGGTCCGTTGATACCACTTGTAGTTCCAGTTAGCTTTGGTGAGTCTCCTTGCTTCCAGAGGGTTCCACTTTTATTTTCAGTTGATAGTATGTCAAAGGTATTTGTCCGAATAATCCTTCTTTAATAGTAGAGGCTTCATAGATAGTTTAAAAGTCGAGGATTCTATCATTATTCTCTTTGTTGTTGTAATATTTTGAGTTGATGAGGCATTTAACTAATACTTGTTAAAAAAAATTCAAACGATTATTGGAGTTGAGTGTAAATTAAGTTTTTAAAAGTTATTTTTGCATCATGAGTTTTCATTTTTCTTGAGTAAGTCTTCCACTGAATAATGAGCCAGGACAAGGGTTCGCTTGGGAACCAACAATGATTTTTGAGTTCCAGTTACGTCCATGGTGTAGGCTCGGGGCATGACAATTACCATTCTTATTTCATATTTTGAGATCTTGCAAACTGATGATTGATTGCTCTATGTTATTTATTTTTATGAGCAGTTTATTCATAAGAATTATATTTGACTGAAATAAGAGTGGTAGTAACTTACTCAGGTAAATAATAGTTACGCTTTTCATTTCATTTTTTGGATGCCTCCTGAAAAATAATGTCTATTGGACATCTACTTATTTTTATCATACAAGATTTTTTTTAGAAAAAGGTTATGATACTAAGTTTTGTATTGTTTTAAAACTTGATTGCAAATATTGTTTTCATAAAATATTACGTCTTTGGTTGAGGGTAATACATCAGGTTATAGGTCTTGGTGCACCACGATGATAAGAAGTTGAGTTCAAGTCCCTTCGATTTATGGCCAAAGATGACTTTATATGGGTAAGACATTGGGTTTTAAGTCCTAATGCGCCTGGATGATGATATGATGACAACTGAGGCAAAATGATGAAGTTTGGTGAAAAGTCATGAAATTCACCCAGTTGATTTACTCCATTCTCTTATGTTAATGTGGTAGTAGTACATAATATGTCTAAAAGATAAAAATGAATATTGTTCTTGTACAAATGAATTTGGGCATGAAAAAAGACAAAATAATAATAGTAATCATTGTGGTTAAATGAAGAACGTAATGGGTTCTCACTCAAAATTACAATTCAATGGGTGAAGAAATTATTGTCATCTGAAAATGGTCCTTAAAATGTGAAGGTAATTTTTTTCATTAAAATGGTATGAAAGGTTATTGGGCACATTGTTGTTGATGCAATGCAATTTGAAAAGTTTTGTAAATTATCAACAAAATAAATGAATACAAAGTGGTAGTTCACTTGATCTTTCAAAGTAATGTTGAGGTGGGTCATGTAAATATTTTAAATGTAAAGGTATAACACATATAAATGGTTATATTCAATTCTTAAAGAGAATGTTACTTGTGTTTTATGGATAAGGACATATTCTTGTATGGTAGGATAAATGACACTTCTCACATTTACAGGAGGTTTGTGTCACGCCCCGAAGCTACCCCCTAGACGCGGAAACGGGACCTAGGATCATGAGTGACCCCAAGCTAACCCTAAGCTGGCATATCATAAGAATACTAAATAAACCGAAGTAAAGAAATATTGTGCGGAAGCTAAATCGTGAGATAAATTGAAATGATGGGGAATATCCATAAACTATCTGAATATATAAAATTGAGGGTTTAACCGCAACTGAAAGGTCAAACTCAAATGCTTAAGCTGATTCTAACTATGTCTGAAAATAGCCTCTAACTGACTAGAAGTGCTGGGACATGCCCCAGCTAAATCTAGAAAAAAACTGAAAGTAAGACTAAAGGAAAATGAACATGTATGTCATCCTAGGAGAATGAGGACTCACCACTAATACTGCTGAGCTGAAGATCGGGAACCGATCTATGCATGATCTGGAAGCTGAGAACCTGAAGCTACATCACGAGAAGATGTAGCGCAGAGTATGCCTCAGTACTCGAAAGGTACTGAGCATGAAGTATAGACTGAAGCTGAATAATAACATAATTGAACAAAGCATATGACTGAGCAATGATATGATATAAGCATGGTACTATACTGAGAATACTGAACATGAACTAACTAAATGCAATGACCAAGTTTATAACATGTTGAGACTTAAAATGTGACTGTAACTGATAACATTGTCAATACAATAGAATCTGATTGTGAGGTAGCTACTAATAACCGACATAAAACCACATGAGATGAATGTGGAATCCGATGTATACGCCTCATCGAGAGGACCCAATATACCTTGCCAGAGATATAGAGGCAAGACTGGCGTGATCACTAAAATGATGCCCACAGAGGGGACTTACAACCTACAGGGCACGTCATTCTGGGACTTGAGGGTGACTGACCCTAGTCCTACTCGATATTAAGTCTACTCCCAACTGATTATGTAAATAACACATTATGACTGGATTTTTGTAATACTGGATAGCTAAAAATATTGATATGCAAAATCTGAGAATGCAACATTAATGTACTGATAATGAAACATTCGAATCTGAGGCATATATCTCTGAAATAACTGACCTAGCATGTGTAATTCATGAACTAAAAGAACTACATAGCTAGGGTTCTGAGTTTACGAAAGAATCTACGCAAAACAATACTAAAATCATGATAATCTGATTAGGAACATTAAAGTAACTAATTCATAATGATCTGCTGAAATTCTAGAAACCCTAGGTCTAGACAAGAAAAAGGGAATCAAGAATTTTACTGAATTCTAGGGACCTAATGGGTGAATGGAAGCCACTAGTGAAATCCAACATACCTGGTGATGAAATTCACTAAGAAATCTTTCGATTTCGGGGCTGGAACTGATGAAAACTCGCTTCGTTCTTGAACTAGGGTTGCTCGACTTTCTCCTCTATTTTGCTCTAAGTTTGATGAATTTTTGGTTAATAATTGATTAGGTTAGGTTCTAATTCGTTTACTAGGCTAAAACTGACCAAAACTACATAGTTTATGGGTTAAACGACGTAGTTTAGGGGTCCAACGCATGAGGAAAATACCAAACGACCCCTGACTTAAAATTTGTTGAATCCACCGACGGAACTAATCAACGGTTCGTGGAATGATCCACAATCTGTCATGTTAGTCCGTCGATCGACTTCAGAGAGCAGGTTCTGATGGGTCCTGAGGGTCTCGACCTACAAACGGTTCGACGGTCCGTGGACTGATCCACGATCCGTCCTGTCAGTCCGTCGATCAACTTCACAGACCAGGTTCTGAGGGGTCCTGTGGGTCTCGACCTATGGACGGATTGACGGTCCGTGTACTGATCCACGATCCGTCCTATCCGACCGTTGGTCATGCCTTAGAATAGTTTTTGTCTGAGTTTCTTGGGAGAGTTGCATGTGGCCATCCACGGACCACCAGGACGGGCCGTGGGTCACCCTACGGTTCGTGGGTGGCAACCTGGGTTGCACCTGCAACTTCTAGAAATCTGCTAGTTTTGTCTGTTTTCGGATACGGGGTGTTACATTATCTCCCCCTTGGGAACATTCGTCCTCGAATGATGTCTAAACTAGTTGGATAGGGAGGGAAAGAGCTGCAAACCCTGCCACTAATTACTAGAAACTGCTTTCTGACTGAACGAAGTTCCAAGGACATACAAATACGCTAAAAATGGAAGTACAAACTGAAGGAACATGATACTAAGATTCAATCTGCGCATGAATGACTGAAAAACTGAAGAGGAACTATTATCTCAAGCTGGAATGGAATCCGAAGGAAAGAGATGATTATACTTGGCCTTCATGGCTGCTTCTGATTCCCAAGTAGCTCCCTCTACGGACTGACTCCTCCACAAAACCTTAACTGAAGCGACTTCTTTGTTTCTCAATCTTCTAACCTGAAGATCAGGAATCTCAACTGGCACATCCTCATATGTGAGACTATCCTTCACAGCCACACTTTCTAAAGGTCCAATAGATGTTGGATCACCCACACACATCTTCAACAATGAAATGTGAAAAAACCGGATGCACTGCTGCTAGTTCTGTTGGCAACTCTAACTCATAAGCCACTTTACCAACTCTTTTCAAAATCTTGTAAGGGCCTACATATCTAGGACTAAGCTTCCCTTTCTTGCCAAATCTCATCAGCCCCTTCATAGGTGACACTTTCAGGAAAACCCACCATCAACTTGGAACTCTAATTCCCTTCTCCTTACATCTGCATAGGACTTCTGGCGACTCTGGGCTGTCTTAAGTCTATCTCTAATGAGTTGCACTTTCTCCATAGCATCATGAACTGAATATGGTCCTATCAAGGCTGCTTCACTACTTCAAACCAACCAACTGAAGATCTACATCTACGCCTATACAATGCCTCATAAGGGGCCATCTGAACGCTGGAATGGTAACTATTATTGTAGGTGAAATCTATAAGAGGAAGGTGATCATCCCAACTACCCTTGAAGTCGATCACACAAGCTCTCAACATGTCCTCTAATGTATGAATGGTACGCTGTGCCTGACCATCCGTCTGTTGATGAAAGGTTGTCCTAAGATTAACCTGAGTACCAAGACCTTTCTGAAATGACTTCCAGAAATGAGAGGTAAACTGAGGACCTCTATCTGAGATGATGGACAAAGTCACCCTATGCAACTTGACTATCTCATTAATGTAAAGCTTGGCGTAGTCCTCTGTCGAGTCTGTAGTCTTGACAACCAAAAAGCGCGCAGACTTAGTAACTCTGTCAACTATCACCCAAATGGAGTCATGCTGTCTGCGAGTACGAGGTAAACCTGTAATGAAGTCCAAGTTTATCACTTCCCACTTCCATGTAGGAATTTTTATCTCTTGAGTCATACCCCCTAGTTTCTGATGTTCTAGCTTCACTTGCTGACAATTGGGGCACTTAGCCACAAAATCTGCTATATCCCTCTTCATGCCATTCCACCAAAAGACTTCCCGTAGATCACGATGCATCATAGTGGTGCCTGGATGAATAGAATCCCTGGAGTCATGGGCTTCTACAAGAATCTGCTATCTCAACTCACCCACCTTAGGAACACATAATCGACCCTGATAGCGAAGCACACCATCTCCCCCTGGGAGAAGACCTCAACTCTCTGCTGATGGACTGCACCCTTTAGTTGAAGCAATATCGGATCACTGTCTTGCTTTTCCTTAACCTCCGCTACCAATGAAGATTCTGACCCATTATGAACTGTTACACCACCATATGATATGCTAATTAGACGAACTCCTAAGCGAGCAAGTCTGTGAACATCTGTTGCTAGTTCCTTTCTTTCTTCCTCAACATATGCTACACTACCTATAGATAGTCTACTAAGAGCATCTGCTACTACATTGGCCTTACCAGGATGGTAATGTACACTCATATCATAATTCGTGAGAAACTCAAGTCATCTCCTCAGGCAAAGATTCAACTTTTTCTGGGTGAACACATACTGAAGGCTCTTATGGTCTGTGAACAAATCTACGTGAACACCATAAAAGTAATGTCTCCAAATCTTAAGTGCAAACACCACTGCTTCAAGCTCGAGGTCATAAGTTGGATAGTTCTTCTCATGCACCTTAAGTTGTCTAGAAGCATAAGCTATAACCTTACCTCACTGCATCAGCACACAACCTAGGCCGACTCTGGACGCATCAGAATAGATAACATAACCGTCTGAACCCTCTAGTAGAATCAAAACAGGAGCTGTAGTCAACCTAGTTTTCAGCTCTGCAAAGCTTTTCTCACAATCATCTGACCACTGAAACTTAACCTTTTTCTGAGTCAACTTAGTCAATGGAGAAGCTATGGATGAAAATCCTTCCACGAACCTTCGGTAATAACCAGCTAGACCCAAGAAACTTCTAATATCTGTAGGAAAGGTAGGTCTGGCCATTGTTTCACCGCTTCTATTTTCAGAGAATCCACTTGGATCCCTTCGCTAGATATTATATGCCCGAGGAAAGCAACTTATTGTAACCAAAACTCACATTTGCTAAATTTTAGCAAACAACTTGCGATCTTTGAAAGTTTACAGAACAACCCTCAAATGAGTCCCATGTTCTTCCTCATTCCTAGAGTAAATGAGGATATCATCAATAAAGACGATAACGAACAAGTCCAAATACTGCTTGAACACTCTGTTCATCATATCCATGAAAGATGTAGGAGCATTGGTTAGTCCAAATGACATAACTATAAATTCATAATGACCATACCAAGTTCTGAAGGCTATTTTCGGGATGTCACTATCTCTTACTCTAAGCTGATGATAACCGGATCTGAGGTCTATCTTTGAGAAATGACTAGCACCCTGTAGTTGGTCAAACAGCTCATCAATCCTGGGATAGGGTACTTATTCTTGATTGTGACTTTGTTCAACTGCCGGTAGTCAATGCATATTCTGAGAGAACCATCTTTCTTTTTTACGAACAACACTGGTGCATCCCATGGGAAAATACTAGGTCTGATGAAGCCCTTATCTAAAAGGTCTTTCAACTGCTCTTTCAATTCCTTAAGCTCAGCTGGAGCCATTCTGTAAGGAGGAATAGAAATAGGTTGAGTATCGGGAAGGAGATCAATTCAAAAGTCGATTTCTCTCTCGGGAGGAACTCCAGAAAGATCTTCTGGAAACTCATTTACTACTGGAACTTACTCAAGAGTTGGGGTTTTAGAGCTTGAATTCTTAACCAGAACTAGCTGATAGAGATAACCCTTAGAGATCATCTTTCTGGCCTTAAGGTAAGAAATGAATCGACCCATAGGCGCTAAGCTACTACCCTTCCATTTTAAGATTGGTTCATCTGGAAACTAAAAACAAACAATCCTAGTTCTACAATTGACTGAGGCATAACATAAATGTAACCAATCCATGCCTAGAATGATATCGAAGTCTACCATTTCTAACTCTACAAGATCTGCTGAGGTGACTTTCTGAGAGACTGTGATAGGGAATTTTCTGTATACCCGTCTAGCTATAACTGGGTCACCGACTGGAGTAGAGACTGAGAAGGGTTTCGAGAGAGTTTATGGACTAACATCAAAATTTATTGCTATATAAGGAGTTACAAAAGACAAAGTAGCCCCTGTTGTCTTTCCACTGAGTGAATCATAAGTGAGCCACATCCTTAAGCTGGTAGGATGCCAATTCCACCCTATCACTACCAGTCACTTGCATCACTCAAAAGATTTTCTTAACCTCATCAATGAAATTATGTGGGTCCTCACCAACTTGTGACCCTAAAAACTCAAGAGGATTCATCCTAACAAAATCTTGAACTCTAGCTGCCACTGATCCACCATCTCTATTAGTAGGAACTGGAACCTGTTGATTGTTCTGGTTGGTCATACTCTTAGCCAAAAGCTGAATCGCATTCTGAAACTCAGCGTTCGAAACCTCATGGTATGGGACTAGAGGAATTGTGTTAGCATTGCATGCATTAGCATTCCATGCGTAAGCTCTACGATGAGGCATGATCTTAAACGCATAATGATGAGTTAGAGAGATTCATACCAACGCACGATAAGAATATCAAGAAAGTGAGGCTTTCCTAAAACACTTTGTAGCTTCCCTCTCATTAGATGTGATGCACTTCACACCCATGAAAATGACTCTACTTAGTGCGGCTTTTTCAGACATACTAGGACTCTTAAACTGAGTGCTCTGATACAAAGTTTGTCACACCCCGAAGGTACCTCCTGGATGCGGACACGGGACCTAGGATCACGAGTGACCCCAAGCTAACCCTGAGCTGGCATATCATAAGCATACTAAAAAATCCGAAGTAAAGAAATATTGTGTGGAAGCTAAAGCGTGAGATAAATTGAAATGATGGGGAATACCCATAAACTACCTGAATATATAAAACTGAGAGTTTCACAACAACTGAAAGGTCAAACTCAAATGCCAAAGCTGATTCTAACTATGTCTGAAAATAGCCTCTAACTAACTAGAAGTGTTGGGACATGCCCAAGCTAAATCTAACAAAAAATAAAACTAAGACTAAAAGCAAAGGAACATGTTTGTCGTCCTCGGAGAATGAGGACTTACCACTAATACTGCTAAGCTGAAGATCGAAAACTAATCTATGCGTGATCTGAAAGCTGAGAACTTGAACCTACATCACGAGAAGATGTAGCGCAGAGTATTTTTTAGTACTTGAAAGGTATGAGCATGCAGGATAGAGTAAAGATGAATAATAACATAACTGAACAAATCATAGAACTGAGCAATGATATGATATAAGCATGGTAATATACTGAGAATACTGAACATGAACTAACTGAATGCAATGAGCAAGTTTATAACATGTTGAGACTGAAATCTGACTGTAACTGATAATATGGTCAATGCAATAGAATCTGACTGTGAGGGAGCTACTAATAACCGACACAAAACCATATGAGCTAAATGTGGATTCTGATGTATATGCCCCATCGAGAGGACCCAATACATCATGTCAGAGGTATAGAGGCATGACGTGGCACGTTGTTCTGGGAATTGAGGGTCACTGACCCTAGTCCAACTCGATATTAAGTCTACTCCCAACTGATTATGTAAATAACACATTTTGACTGAATTTCTGTAATACTGGATAGCTCAAAATACTGACATGCAAAATCTGAGAATGCAACATTAATGTACTGATAATGAAACATTTGAATCTGAGGCATGTATATCTGAAATAATTTACCTAGCATGTGTAATTCATGAACTAAAAGAACTTCATATCTAGGGTTCTGAGTTTACGAAAGCATCTATGCAAAATAATATTAAAATCATGATAATATGATTAGGAACATTAAAGTATCTAATTCATCATGATCTTCTGAAATTCTAGAAACCCTAGCTCTAGATAATATGAAGGGAATCTAGAATCTGACTGAATTCTAGGGACCTAATGGGTGAAAGGAACCCACTAGTGAAATCCCACATACCTGGTGACGAAATTCACGGAGAAATCTTTCGATTTTGGGGCTGGAACTGATGAAAGCTCGTTGCGTTCTTGAACTAGGGTTGCTCGACTTTTCCTCTATTTTGCTCTAAGTTTGATGAATTTTTGGTGAATAATTGATTAGGTTAGGTTCTAATTAGTTTACTAGGCTAAAACTGACCAAAACTATTTAGGGGTTAAACGATGTAGTTTAGGGGTCCAACGCATGAGGAAAAGACCAAACGACCCCTGACTTAAAATCTGCTGAAGCCACTGACGGGACTGATCGACGGTCCGTGGACTGATCCACGATCCGTCCTGTCAATCCGTCGATCGACTTCAGATAGCAGGTTCTGATGGGTCCTTGGGGTCTCGACCAACGGACGGATCGACGGTCCGTGGACTGATCCACGATCCATCCTGTCAGTCCATCGATCGACTTCAGAGACCAGGTTATGAGGGGTCCTGAGGGTCTTGACCTACGGACGGATCGACGGTCCGTGGACTGATCCACGATCCGTCCTGTCCCACCATGGGTCATGCCTTAGAATAGTTTTTGTCTGAGTTTCTAGGGAGGGTTTCAGGTGGCCATCCACGGACCACCAGGACGGGTCGTGGGTCACCCTAAGGTCTGTAGGTGGCAACCGTGGGTTGCACCTGCAACTTCAGGAAATCTACTGGTTTGGTCTGTTTTCGGATATGGGGTGTTACAGTTTGAGAGATTCAGAAGAAATATTTTGACATAAATGGTCATTTGGTCATATACATTAGGTACATCACAATTATTGTCATACGTTAAATTATGAACTACCGAAAGGAAAATGAATTAAATAATTCTTTCCTATAAGGGTTGTGACTATGACAAAAATAGATATTTTTGTGTGGCAATACAAACTCATCATTGACTGTGAAGATACAAGTCTTGCCGTTACTAATTTTAACCATGACAATAATAATAATTTTATGGTCACCATAAGAATGATGTTGTAAAATTTGTGGTAGTAAATAAAATAAATTGAGAGTTCCTAAAGGGCTAATTTGTTACAATCCTGAGTAATGAAATTGTTCACTATATTGGGATTGTAGTAAGTCTCAAAAGAGACTTATTAAGTTTCAGAGGAATTGAAAAACAAAAGTATTATATTGAGGCTATAATTTATGGGAATATTTTATATCTTCATATTACTGAAATCGAAGCGGAATATAAATATTCAGGTAAAAGATTAACCACTTTTTCCTCTCGTTAGGTGAATATAAATATGGACATGATAATGGAATCACATGAAAAAGAAAATTAAATATTTTTCTTGAATAAATATTAGTTGGCATAACCGGTTCAAATGTGATGCAAACGAATTTGAGAATTTATGTGGCTATGGTACGCCAGAACCGTGATAGACCAATTGATTCCAGATGTAAAACTCTTTGAGGGAGGAGATGAGCCAATTATAAAAATGATCACGACTTAAAGTATACCCAAGACGTATAGGACCCCGAGAGACCCTACACAAGCCACTTGACATACATACAATACAATAGAATATACAATAAGAGTGTTTAGGTAAGACATCTCATATCTTAAAAGAAAAGTTTGATTATAAGTTTGGAATAATAACAATGTCCTGCCAAGCCATCCAAAAACATCATAAGAGTGATTGTGACTTAACTCATACACCACGTAAAAAAGTAAATGCAACCCTTAGAAATCATCTTTCTAGTTTTAAGACAAAAGACAAATTGACCCTTAGGCATGGAATTTCCCCCTTCCACTCTAGGACAGGCTCATTTGGAAACTAAAACTTGACCACACGAGTTCTACAATCAATAGAAGCATAACAAGAGTGTAGCCAATCCATACCCAAGATAACATCAAAATCTAACATATCAAGCTCTACCAAGTCAACAAGAGTAACTCTATGGGACAAGCAGACAAGACACTTTCTATAGACCCGCTTAGCCACCACAGAATCACCAACAGGGGTAGAGACAGAAAAAGATTCTAACAACATATCAGAGAGCACATCAAACCTCATAGCCACATATGGTGTCACAAAAGACAGAGTAGCACTAGGATCAAGTAAATCATATACATCTAGTTGAAAAACATTCAACATACCGGTAACCACATCGGGAGAAATCTCTTGCTCACCACGAGTCTGAAGTGCATAGAAATTGGTTTTCTTAGGAGCATTGGAACCCAAACCACTAGGGGTAGCTTGCTTGCCCTCTCTCCCTTTAGCCGTAAGCACTGGACAATCCCTCATTTTGTGACCACTTTTACGACAACCATCTGTGCCGGCTAGGCACTTACCATCGTGCTTCCTTCCACACTTAGTACAAGTAGACCTGGACAATGAAGATCCACTACCATTACCTCATTGAGGCTAAGGGTTAGACACCCTATCTTGGTTGAACTTTGGAGGAGCATTAGAGGATTCTCGGACGGAAAAGCATTGTCGTAATCTAGGACGACCTTGTCCATCAGACCTTACATGAGAGAAATTACCATCACCGGTCTTAGCCCTCTTTACCTCTCTAGACTTTTCCTTAAGTTTTTCTTCCTCAATTTTTTGTGCATATACCATGAGATGAGAGATATCCATGTCATGAATGAGCATCGAAGTTTGGCACTCTTTAACAACCATTTCGGACACCCCCGAAATGAACTTACCCATTCTAGCCCTTGAATCTGCAACCATTGTTGGAGCATATTTTGACAATTGAGTGAACTTTAGAGCATACTCTCTTAGACTCATACTCCCTTGCCGGAGGTTAATCAACTCAAGCACCTTGGCTTCCCTCATCTCTAGGGGAAAGAACCTATCAAGAAAATTGGCTTTGAACTTCTCCCATTCAAGAGGACCTGCATCTTCTGGTCTCCCTTCTTTCCATTGATTATACATATTTGAGCCACTCCAGTTAGTTGATAAGAGGCCAACTCTATTTTTTCTACCGGTATAACTCCTATGATCATCAAAATCTTATAGACCTCATCGATAAACTCTTGAGGATCTTCCTTAACTTTAGAACCATGATACTTCAGAGGTTTCATTCTTGTAAAGTCCCTTACTCTTGAAGCCGCCGTACCCATATTTAGGTTCAAGGGAACTGTAACCTCCCTATTTTCTTGGTTCGTCACCGCTTGAGCCAACTTGAAAAGCAGCCCTAAACTCCGCATTGGATACTTTTTCTGCCAAAGGATCGACCGGAACTCTAGGAGCTTGGGGAGTAGCTTCTTGTTCCTCATTCTCCCTCACATTCCTTCTAGTATAAGCTCTTCAGGTAGCCATATCCTGAAGAACATAGGATAAGGATTAGGACAGAGACTTTATAGAGATAGACTTTATCGCACGACTTAAGAGTAATGAAAGAAGTGGAGTTTCCTACTCATCTTGTAGCCTCTCATTAATAAATGTGGCAAGCTTCACATTTATGAACAAGACTCTACTAGACGTGGCTTATGAGACAACCTAGGACCATTCTAGACCTTCTACTCTGATTACCAAGTTTTTTACGACCCAGGGGTATCCCCTAGATGTAACATGGCATATAGAATCCCGAAGGACTCCACACAAGCCACTTAGTTCTAATAACATAAGAAATAGAACAATAAGAGTAAAACAATAGTCCAAGTCCAAAACATTTTATAAAAGCAAAGCGGAAGTCTAAACTCTTTGTCTCATCATAGCCATCTAATACAATAGAATGAAGTTGGGCCTAGCCCATACATCATGTCCAAAAGAGAAATACATGAACGAAACTAAAACAATAAGTCCGTCCTCGAAGCATGAGGACTGACCAAAGCTCGGGAAATCACGACCTCAACTACTAGCCACGAGACTCGAAAACCTATCTGTCGGACCCTACATTTAGGGGAAATGTTGGCAAGAATATGCGTTAGTACAAAACAATGTAACAATTATGATAGCCATGCATGAAACATTTAAAACATGCTAAAAGGGACATTTCATTTCATGAAATGCAATTTGATCAACCTAAATATGGTATAAAAGAGTTATATAACATAAGTCATAAAATCATGGTCAATGCAAGCTAACTTCATCTTTAAAACCGTTGAACTCATGTGAGAAACTTCTTGAAGTAACCTCAGTTCATTATTACTTATAGGGGAAATTAGCCTTAACCGACATGACACCATGTGAGCTATAACATGATGCCCCGTTGTCTCCCACACCGAGTAGGGTTGTTCTACTTACCTAAGGTAGAACCATGAACATCTAGCATAAGTGGATCCACTAGCTAATCAACCTATAGGGCCCATAATTTATGGAATAAGGAGATTGGTACTAGAAACCAAGCCTCTACTATGGGGAAGCTTCCATCTCATGAGATTGCTTTGGAAACCCGCCCTTTACTACAGAAGATCTTCCATCTCACTATCAATATCCACTCGGTGCTAAGCATAAATTCCCATGGAATATTCATTTCTTACTTGACTTCATCACTCATGAAAAGGTGCCGTTGGACAACCAATCCAAGCTAGTTCATTAAGATAGCTCTTACTCTTGATTCATTTAGGTGAGAAAGTCTTTCAACCTAACAATCCTTTCTATGTGAGAAAACCTTTAACATCATGCTAGTTATGTGTTTATGTGAATGTCCTTTCAACAACGCAACAACAACATCATCATTGGTACTTTACTCACAAAGCACCCTTAAAACATTAGCATAAACCTCATAATCAATTCATAAGTCCATAATTTACCTCTTGAGGTCGAAACCCACTTTCAATCATAAATTCTTAGAAAACATGTGTTAGATATGAATTACATCATAAATACATGTAAGGCTTGTAATACATGCTTAATTTCATAAAACATTTGCTTTATACTAAAAATCCCTCATCAGATGATTCACAACTTGAAAACATAGGGACTACATGGGTTCATGGGGTAATTTATCATAAAAGCATTGCAATTCATGAATTCATTCATAGAAGATCATAATTCAATCATTTAAATCAATAATGATAAGAACCCATGGCGATTGAAGAAAACCCTAACTCAATTGGGGAATTCTACCTTTAGAAATAGAGAATTTGGGAACTCTAAGGATGAAAGGAATCCATGGATGAAAACTATCGTACATTGACTCCAAATTCTAGCCTTCAATAGAGGAATTGGAACCTTAACTTGAAATGAATCCTTCTTCTTCTTCTTCAAGTTTCTAGAGAGAGAATTATTTGGGAGGAGATTTGGGATTCTTTTTTGAATTTAGAAGAATGAGGTAAATGGGGTGAATTTCGGGGCTAAAAGGATTTTATAGGGGTTCTAAACATAGCAAAAACGACATAGTATTGAAACTAATTAATTAGGAAAAGACCCAACAAAACCTGAAAATAACTGCTAGCAGTCACCAACCTACCAACCGACAGACACAGTTGACGAACCGTGGTCTGACCTACGGTCCGTCCTGGTGGACCGTCGTTGGTCTTCTGGGGATTGATTTTTGGCCATCGAACCACAGACCCTTACCACGAACCATGGTGTGACCTACCTTTCGTAGGTCAAGCCGTGGTCCTGGACCTCAAATCACATTCTATGAAGCCTAACCACAGACCACACTTAAGGTCCGTGGTCCCATCCACGGGTCGTGGGTGGCCCTCGTGGCTGGCACCTGTAATTTCTCAAAATCTAGTTTTATTCTCTTTTTTGGATACGGAGTGTTACAATGTAGATACCTTCATCTACAAGCATACATTAGTCAGAAAAATTACGTTTATTAAAGCATGCATAATTTCATAAAACATATGCATAGATTCTAGATTCTTCATAAATTTATGTAAATCAGGGTTCATAGTAAAACTTCATAAATCAATGCATGGGTTCACATGGAATTGGTTGAACAACATGAAATTAAATCTAAATCATCAAAATAAGATCATAATAAAGCAATTAAATCCATACAAATAGAACCCATGAGGAATTGAGTTAAAATCTAATCAAATCTTGGGAAATCAAATTGGAGAATTAAAGAAATTGAGGACTCAATGGGTGAATTGAACCCATTGATGAACTCCCTACATACCTTGATTGAAGCCCTAAACAGTGATGACGAAAAGACACTTGAACTTGATGAACCCTAGCTTTTTCTTCTTCCTTGATATGGAGAGACGATTTTTAGAGAGGATGAATTTGGTCAAGTTTAGAGAATTTAGGATAATGAATTGAAATTGGTAGTTTTTTGGCTGAATCAACTTTTATAATTCTTGAAATAGGATTTAAAATGATGTAGTTTCGGTACCAAACACTTTGGGAAAAGACTACAATGACCCTAACTTAAAAACTGACGAGGTGAATTAAAAGAGGTGCTTGACGAGCTGTCTAAGGCTTCAGGGGCGGTAAAGCCGGTTGTGAAGCATCACCTTCCCGACAGGGCTTCACTAAAATGGGCATAAAATTTTACTCTAAACATGAAATCATGAAACCTTTGTGGCGTTAGAAAAAGAACTCAAAGACCTTGAATTTGATAGGTCATGGTAACTAAATTATTTTTTGCTAAAATATATGAATGTTTGAAGTTGACCTAAAATTTAAAGTCTGATAAGTCTCTTTCACGGATGACTTCACAGTCCGTTTGAAGCTTCACAGACCGTCTAGGCGTTTATGGTTCTTGACAGTGACCTTGAGTGCAACCTTACTATCTTGGTGACTTGAACGGACCCCTAAACGGGTCGTCTAAGTCAACACGGGCCGTCTAAGGCAGCCTCCAGGTGACTCTTGCCTAGGGGCAGTCCTGGATGGTCTCATGATTCCCTTAATGGGTCGTGGACCCCTAAACGGGCCATCTAATGTGCCATGAAGGGTCCATTGTCCATTTTAGGTTCGTGGACTTGCCCGTTTCCCCTTTTTAGCCCTTTCTTAAAGTCCAAGGTGTTATATATATATAGTTTAATTTTTCTACAAAGGGGGTTCATATGAACCCCCTTAATTCAACGTACCCCTGTCTAGGAGGAGGAGCGTCAGACCTATAACACCCCGTATTACGCATATGCTAGTTCTATTCATATGATACTTCACATAGCCTTATCGTATAAGTGAGGGACAATGTCTCTTATATGATAAGTGTTGGTTTAAACTAGCTTGGAAGATGATGTGATGCCTTGCACGTTTCAACATGTGTACTCAAAGTTAACCCCAACGGAAGTATTTAAACTCGACATAGTAAGGTGGCAATTGAGTTTCAAGCTCAAATTTAAGTGCTAAGTTAAGGAAAAAATTATTAATATTTAGAGAATGGAATAAAATGGTGAGCTACTTGTTTAGCCTAATTAAGCTACTAGGTGCATCACCTACTTGAGCTTTATGGATCTAGTTAACGGGCCCAAGGTTATTGGATCAGATTAAGGACTATATTAATGGACTCACTTGAGGCCAAAATTAAGTAAAAGAAAATAAAAATGAAAGAAAACCCAACAGCCTAATCTGCAAAGGCCCAATGTAAGTAAGCCCAACTAAGAAAAGGCAAGTAGGTGCATCACCTAGTTTGACCTTTTGAGTAGCTTGTTGTACATAAGTAGGTGCATCACCTACTTGACCAATTAGTGGCTGAAAATGAAGCTAAAAGGGGAGGTTCTAGAGGATCATTTTAAGGGTCAAGAAAGCTCAATATAAGATAAATATTGGCTGATATCTCTACTCATTTTAACAAATGAAATTCAAAATTAACTCCATCTCTCTCTCTCTTTTCTTTCAAGTCTTAAACAACAGCCATAAAATTCCTTTTAGAGTTCTTGAAGAAACCGTCATCTTTGCAAGAAAACGTAAGCAAAATCACTTATGGATTTAGCTTAATTTTTCTATGGAAGACTAGGAGAACATATTATTAATGCTCAAGTTTAAGTACAAAGGAAGAATGTTTCCCCAAGTTACTACTGAGTTTTCTTGGTTATTAAGAGACTTTTCTCTTCTTCTTTTGTTTAAGTGTGAAGGGAAGTTTAAGTTCTTGAAGAGTTCAAGTTAAACGAGAAGTTTAAGAAATTTAGGTAAGGTGACTTCTTTATTTTGTCCTCCTTATGCCTGAGTTTAGTAAAGAATTATGGGTATGTTGTTATTAAGAACTCAAAGAATGGTGAGTTCAATATTTGGTTGTTATGATAAAGAATATTTGGGGCTATTTTATGTGTATTGTTGTTTGGGAAGCTTGGGTAATCTTGGGAAAGAATATATAAGGTATGTATTTGACAGAGAAGGAGGGTGTGGTGAAAAATATTTGTTTAAGGGCTATATGGGCTTTAATTTCTGTCAAAGATAGATATCGTATTACGAGGCCCACAGTGTGATATCTGCTGATTTTAGTTTATCATGACTTATATTGTAGATTAACACCTAAAAGGGGAGGCTGAATCATTATTGTTGTATTGGTCAAAGAATAAGGTATGTAAAGCTATTTGATTACATATTCCTTGGCATAAAATCTGATTTTTGCGCTTAATATCAACAAATTGAATTTCCTAAGTTCTATTCCCGGTAAAGGAACATAGTGGCTGCGTACGATCTCCAAATAGCTAATACTTTTTTCCCCTCTCCCTAGTGTGTAGAATTACTCCATTATATGTTCATTACTCTACACTTGTATAATTATCCTCCTTTGTGCTTGTATAAAAATGGTATTCGCAATAGAAAGCTTGGTGAACTCTCCTCTTAGTCAATTGAAGTCAATTGTGTCATTTAAGCTCATAAGTAATTCATTTATGTTACATAGCTCCTTATGTCATGGTTACTGCATTGATATTATTATTCTCATGTCTTCTACTACTTGTCTGTAGTTCAAAATCTCAAAAATAATTATGACCACCAAAACAAAAATCTCAAAGAATAAAGAAACTAAAAGCAATTTGTATATGTAAGGGTGGTAGCCCAGGGGCAAATGTCTAGCATGGGTCGATTCCAAAAAGTCTAGCATGGGCCGTTCCCAATTTGTGTAATTATGAGGACAACATCCTAGGGGTTAAAATGCCTAGCCTGGGTCATCCTCTTCTACCATTGATTAGCTGGTCATTTGTATCACATGGCTTACAAATATTATAACGCACATACAAGTAAAGAAAAGAATATAACATACATGATCCCACAAGAGTAAACAAAGGTGGTCTTCTATTTTGATCTATGCACTTATATATTTCTACTTGATAGCATTTGAGCCCTTGTTTTACATATGCTATTGCCTTACATATTCAGTACATATTTTGTACTGACGTCCCTTACGGGGATGCTGCATTTCATATTACAGGCACAGGTACTCCAGCTAGTAGACCTCTTTAGTAGGAGCACATGTAATCCGCTGCTATTGGTGATGCTCCAGATTGATTCGGGGCTTACTAAGTCTTTGGCACCTATTTTGTTATTGTATCATAGTTAAGAGTAAGGTGGGGCCTTATCCCATCCTAAACTAAGGTTTTCTATCTTTTAGAGGCTTTGTAGACTAATGTATATAGTTCAGTTGTGTCTTGTCTCTTTATAGTTGTGGCCTCAACGGCCAAGCCTAGTATATAAGTTTTGGGTTTACCTATGCTTGTTCTTATCACTGCATCCTATATGAACTTATCACCACTCTAAATTGTTATAGTTATATAGGCATAGTAACAACAGGTTATATGTGGGTTCTCTCAGGCCTTTAGGGCATCGCGTGCCTGTCCGTCTTAATTGAAATTGAGGCGTGACAAAAGTGGTATCAGAGCAGGTCGTCCTAGGTAGTCTATAAAGTTGTGTCTATGTAGAGTCTTTCTTATATATATGTTGTGCACCACATCTATAGGCATGAAGCTATGGGACATTTAGGAGTTTTCTCTTTTCTTTCATCTCTTAGATCACCCAATAGAACCAATGTTGTATGTGAATCATATTTATAACAAAATTGTTTCATTATAGCAAAGATGTCGGTTACAAGAAAGATTAAAAGTAAATGTAAGAAAATACATGTGGCTATTAGCGAAGGGATCAGCCAATCACCACCTAGGCGAGCTGATCAAAGTGAGGCTCAAGATGAGTCTCTATCACAGACTTCCCCGACACCTCCATATCCAGAAGATCTAAGAAGGGAAGCTGCACCTCAACAACCCCCTGTTAATGCTACGGAGCACGATTTAAAGAATGCGGTCAAATGATTAACTCGTATAGTTGCTGGCCAAGGTCAAGGGTAAGAGGGTCCAATTGTAGGTACTAGAGGTGCAAACAAAGCTGCTAGTGTGCGGATACTTGATTTTCTTAATTTGGACCCTCCATCATTCACTGGGTCAGATCCTAATGAAGATCCGCAAGACTTTACTGATCAAATCTAGTGGACTTTGGATGTTATGCATGTATCTGATAAAGAAGCAGTTGATCTAGCAGTATATAGATTAAAGGGTGTGGCCATTTTGTGGTACAAAGCTTGGAAACAATCTAGGGGTACTGGTGCACCTTTAATTATTTGGAAAGATTTTAAAAAGGTGCTCCTTGACCATTATCTACCATTAGAGATTCAGCAGGGTCGTGCAGATCAGTTTTTAAATCTCCACCAAGGGTATCTGAGCGTGAGGGAGTACAGTCTCCAATTTTTTTCCTTGTCCAGGTACGCTCCTAATGTTGTAGCTACTATAGAGGGTAGAGTTTATCGATACATGGATAGATTTGATTTGTATCTGGTTAGAGATTGTACCATTTCTTCATTGAATAAATAGATGGATATAGCAAGAATGCAAGCTTTTGCAAAGAAGTTGGAGGATCAAAGACAAAGAGGAAGGACCCAAGAGTTGGAAAGAAAGGAGTCCAAAAAAGCCAAATCCATGGGGCAGTTTATGGCATCCCAAGGTGAGTTTAGGCCTCGGTTCTTTAATAGACCACCTAGGCCATCATCTTCCTACTCTATAGCTAGTGCCCCACCTCGGTTTAAGCAGTCTAAGGGCAACCAGTTTGGGGAACGAGGTGAAAGCCAAGGGTCACGAACAGCGGGGCACCAAGAGCATGGAAGTATGAGCCAATCAAGACCTTCTCTACAACCTTCTAAACAATGTGGAATAAATCATTTTGGTACATGATGGTTTAGGTCAAATGCTTGTTTTTTGCTTGGTACACCAGGTCATATGATGAGAAATTGCCCTCATAGGGGCATGGGTGGTGTGGCACAACCTACTAGTTATGTTGCTGCATCATCATCATCGGCACCTTTTTTAGGTAGGGGAAATACGCCCATTGATCATGGTAGAGGAGCTAGAGGAGCAGCTAATTCTAGTGGAGTTCAGAATCGCACATATGCTCAAGGGGATTGATGAAATTTGGAAGCCTCACCGGATGTGGTTACAGGTACATTGTCCATATTTTCACATATTGTTTATACATTAATTGATCTGGGGTCTACATTATCATATGTCACTCCATCTATTTTTGGGAAGCTTTAAAAAATACCAGAATTATTGGTCAAACCATTTGAAGTGTCTATGCCGGTTGGCTAGTCTATTATAGCTAGAAAGGTCTATCGTAATTTCATAGTAACTGTTTGTGAATGTGATACATTGGCTAACCTTGTTGAACTAGAAATGATAGATTTTGATGTTATAATGGGTATGGATTTGTTAGTTTCTTGTTATGCCACGGTAGATTGTCGAACCAAGATGTGCATTTCCATATTCCAAAAGAGGCAGTCCTCGAATGGAAAGGTAATATTGGGGCGCCAAGAGGTAAGTTTATTTCTTATCTTAAGGCAAAGAAGATGATGTCCAAAGGATACATATGTCATCTGGTGAGAGTAAAAAATATAGATGCAGAGCCACCGACCCTTCAATCCATTCTGTTGGTAAATGAATTTCTCGATGTATTTCTTGAAGATCTTTCGGGTTTGCCTCAAGAAAGGGAAGTAGAATTTGGTATTGATGTGATTCCAGATACTCATCCTATCTCCATCCCTCCATATAGAATGGCCCCAGTAGAATTACAAGAGTTGAAGGAACAATAAAAATACTTATTAGAAAAAGGATTCATAAGGCCTAGTATGTCCCCATGGGGAGCACCAATTTTTTTTGTACGTAAGAAAGATGGCTCGTTGAGAATGTGCATTAACTACCGATAGTTGAATTAGGTAACAATTAAGAGAAAATACTCCCTCCCTTGAATTGATGATTTGTTTGATCAGTTACAAGGTGCTAAGTGTTTGTCAAACACCAACTTGAGGTCGGGTTATCACCAAATAAGGGTTAAAGACAATGATATACCCAAGACATCTTTGAGAACACGGTATGGTCATTTTGAGATTTTTAGTTATGTCATTCGGGCTAACAAATGCAGCAGCAGCTTTTATGGATTTGATGAATAGGGTGTTCAATCCATTTCTAGATTTGTTTCTGATAGTATTCATAGATGACATTTTGGTGTATTCAAGATCAAAAGAGGACTATGCTAATCACTTGCCGTAGGTGTTACAAATTCTTTGTGATTGTAAGTTGTATGCAAAGTTCTCTAAATGTGAGTTTTAGCAGAAGTCTATGGAATTCTTAGGTCATATAGTATTTGATGAAGGAATAAAGGTTGATGCTCAAAAGATAGAAGTTGTGAAGAACTGGCAAAGACCTACAACTCCTATAGAGGTTCATAGCTTCCTGGGATTGGCAGGTTATAATTGAAGGTTCGTTGAAGGATTTTCTTCCATTTCTGCACCCTTAATAAAGCTAACACTCAAAACAACAAGTTCTAATGGAGTGATGCATGTGAAAGAAGCTTCCAATAAATGAAGAATAAATCAACTTCTACACATGTATTGGTACTTCTAGAAGGCACAGAAGGGTATGCAGTGTATTGTGATGCTTCGGGAGTTGGCTTTAGGATGTGTATTGATGTAGCACAGTAAAGTAATAGCTTATGCCTCAAGGTAGTTGCGGCCACATGAGAAAAATTATCCAACCCATGATCTAGAGCTAGCAACAGTTGTGTTTGCTTTGAAGATATGGCGTCACTACTTGTATGGAGTTCATGTTGACATATACACTGGTCACAAAAATTTGCAATATACCTTTACCAAAAGGACCTTAAACTAAGGCAGCGAAGATGACTTGATCTATTAAAATACTATTATATTGATATCTTGTATTATCCCGGGAAGGAAAATGTAGTAGCAGATGCATTAGGTCATAAAACAATGGCAAGCACTTAGGGGCACTCCAAGGAAAGACAAGGAATAACTAAGGATCTATGCCAACTATCTAGCTTGGGGGTTTGCCTTCTTGAATCTCCAGACAAACAGGGTTATTATGCAAAATGCGGCAGAATATTCTTTAGTAGTGGAAGTGAAAGAGAATCCATACACTGATCCTATTCTATTACAGCTTAAAGAGAATGTACAACATGGTATTACAAAGGCATTTGAGCTTACGCAAGAGGGAGTACTTCGGTGTCAAAACATATTGTGTGTACCTAATGTAGATGAACTAAGAAAGAGGATTATGATGGAAGCACATCATTCAAGATATTCTGTCCATCCGGATCAACTAAAATGTATCACGACTTGAAAGAAATGTATTGGTTGGGTGACATGAAGAAGAACCGTGCGGAATTTGTGTCTCAATGTCAAAATTGTCAACAAGTAAAAGTAGAGCACCAAAAGCCTGGAGGTTATATACAGCATATGGAACTTCCAATTTGGAAGTGGGACATGATAAACATGGATTTTGTCACTGGTTTGCCTCGCTCATTTCGGAAGTTTTATTCCATACGGGTAATAGTTGACAGACTCACCAAATCAGCGCACTTCTTGTTGGTGAAGACTACTTATATAGTTGAACCGTATGCAAGGTTGTATATTAAAGAGATAGTTCGGCTACATGGAGTGCCAGACTCTATTATATCTGCTGGGGAAGCTCAATTCACTGCAAATTTTGGGAAGTCATTTTAGAAGAGTTTGGGAACACAAGTGAATTTAAGTACAACCTTTCATCCTCAAATAGACAGTCAGGTAGAATGTACAATTCAAAGACTTGAGCATATTCTGTGAGCTTTTATATTAGACTTCAAAGGTAGTTGGTATGATCATTTGCCACTGATCAAGTTTGCATGCAACAATAGCTACCATTCAAGTATTAAAATGGCACCTTATGAAGCTTTATATGGTAGAAAATGTAGATCACCAATCGGCTGGTTTGAAGTGGGTGAAACTGCCTTTTGTTGGCCAGATCTTCTTCATCAAGCTATGGAAAAAGTTAAGGTGATACAACAACGGATAGAAACAGCTCAAAGTCGACACAAATCATATGCAGATGTTAGAAGAAGAGGACTAGAGTTTTCCATAAGGGATCGGGTGTTCTTGAAGGTGTCTCCAATGAAAGAGGTAATGAGGTTTGGTTAAAAGGGGAAGTTGAGTCCCCGCTATATAGGGACATATAAGATTATTCAAAGAGGTTGACAAGTAGCCTATGAGTTAGAGCAACCAAAAGATCTTTCAACAGCTCATCCTGTGTTTCACATCTCAATGCTTCAAAAGTGTATAGGTGACCCATTTCGTATTAATCCTATTAAAGATGTACAAGTTACGGGAGATATAACTTATGAAGAAGTACCCATTGCTATTCTGGATCGACAAGTTAAGAATTTAAGAAATAAAAAGGTAGCTTCTGTAAAAGTAATATGGAGAAACCAACAAGTAGAAGAAGTAACATGGCAAGTGGAAGAAGTAATGAAATTGAAGTATCCTCATCTCTTCCAAACCGATGAGAAAGATCAAAATATTGAGTTGAGGCATCGACAAATAAGTATAAGTTTATATGTATTATGGATTAATAGTAGTACATAACTTAGGATTGAACTTGTTTGGGATGGATGTCATGACCCGAGCCTACACCCCGGACGTGACAAGGCGTACAAGACTCTGAAGAGCCTCAGACAAGCCTCATAGCATTCATAACATAAGACATAAGAAAATGGTGCAGAATTTAAAACTTTTATCCAAACAATCGAAGTTTTTTATTAACATGTGCGGAATTCTATACTTTGTCTCAAACCATCGAGAACCATAAGACTAAAACTTTGGGACGCAGCCCATACAAAAGCTCTAAACATAATAATGAAACGTAAAGGACATGATGGTCAATCCCTCGGATACTATGAGCACTCACCATTACTTCTCTTCTTGATCTACTATGAACCTATCCACGAGGATGGAAGTCAACATCTCATTAAACCCTACACTTTGTTAAAAATGTAGAAAATATGTGTTAGTACAAAATGCACTAAGTATGATAGCCATGCATAAAAAACCTTTGAAATATGCTAAGAATGACATTTTAGTTGAAAACCATGCTATGTACCAAGTTTGAGAAACATCATGAACTTTAGTGTAAAAACATAAGTCACAAGCATATTCAACATATAGATCATCATAGCATAATACAATCATACCATAAGCACCTCAAAGTCTACTTGTGCAATACATGAGTAAGATCCCATACTCCTACTCATACTAAGTAAAGCTTCTTGAGTAGTCATAGTTCATAGTTCATGCTATCATATTCAATACTTACATCATCATATCAAATAAAACAATCTCATAAGTAACCCTAAGTTATACTTGTGCAATGCATAGATAAAGATCCTATAATCCCATCTATACTAAGTGCCACTTTTAGGTCACCATAATCATACTTACAATTTTTTATTCTCATCTTTAGTTAATACAAATAGACAAGGAAACCTTCACATTTACTAAGTCATATAAAGGAAAGCAATTCATAACAACAATCCACATTAAGCATACTTCATTACATTTAGCCTTCATATCAACATACTTAGTAGTATCATCAGAAGCATGTCCTTTTCATGAATCATCATAACATAATGGAACACAGCATAACTACTCTCAAAGTTTACTTGTGCAATGCATGGATGAAGACCCATAACCCCACCCACACTAAGTAGTGCATGCTTGAGAAGCCATAGTTCATTATCATTCATTGTGGGGGAAAGCCTTAACCGACATAGACCATGTGAGAAAATCATGGAATCCCGGTGTTACCCACACCGAATAAGTGAGTCCTACTTGCCTAGGGTAGAACCGTCAATTTAGCTTAGGTTGATCCACTAGCTAGTAACCTATGTGGGCACATAGTTATGGGATACAGAGACTGCTACTAGATACCCCGCCTCAACTCACGTATGGTCATCCATCTCAAGAGATTGCTACTAGATACCCTGCCTCAACTCACGTATGAGTATCCATCTCAATAAATATCCAATCGGTGCTTAGCATTATTCCCCACGGAGTACGTAACATTTTATTACTTGACTTCATTAAAATAGGATATAGAGAGTGTTACTAGATACCCCACCTCAACTCACGTATGAGTATCCATCTCAATCCCAACATTCATTCATAAGATAGATTATAGATTCAATAGGTGAGAATAGCCTTTCAACTAAGAATCCCCATATTGTGAGAAAACCTTTCACAACATGTCATTATCATTCATAAGTGTATTATTGAGAATAGCCTTTCAATCAACACAACATCATTATCATAATCATAGAACTTCATTCATACTTCATTCATAAGTGTGTGTGTGTGTATGTAAGAATAGCCTTTCAACAACACCACCATTACATCATAGTTATAATCACCTTATTCTTAAAGTATTCATAAAGCATGTACATAAACATCATGATCATACAAAATTCTCATTATTTGCCCTTCAAGGACCATGAATCATAATTCACCAACACATCTAGAATTACTACAATAGACATGGATGATAACATAATTCAAGTAATCAATTCATACATTCATAATACTACAACATTCTATTGACATCAATCAATACATACACTTTAAGATCCACTTTGAGAAAATAGAGGAATTCATGGATTCTTGAGGAATTCATCATAAAACAGTAGTAAATCATCAATTTTATCATATTATAAAGTAATTAAACCATTGAAATCATTTTTTAAAAGGAATCCATGACTTGGAGTGAAACCCTAGCTTTTTGGGGAATTTTAAGTTGGGAAATTGAGTTTTGAAGGGACTCTATGGGTGAATTCTACCCATAGATGAAAATCTATCATACCTAGATGAATAATCTCCATGAAATTGAGTAGAAAAGGCTGCTCCTTCAACCCTAGACTCCATCTTCTTCTTCTTCTTCTTTGGAATTCTAGAGAGAGAATTATTTGGGGGAAAGTTGGTTATGATTTGGGTCTTAAGAATTATGAGGTATATGAGGTGGTTAAAGGCTTAAAAGGTCTTATATAGGTCTAAATAAACAATATAAAACGACTCCACAATTAACTAACTAACCTAGGAATTTACCTAATTAACCTTACCTTGGCCGAGATTTTGGCAGGTTGCAGGCATGACCTACGGTCCGTGGATGGGCCTACTGGCTATCCTGCAGGTCCGTAGGTCATGAACTGTAGTTCTTCACTTGGGGTCTTGACCAACGAGTCATCCCCACGAGGCGTGGATGGACCTACGCCCCGTAGCCCCATCTGTAGCTAACACTTTTTGGGCAGTCTTGGCAGATTTTGGGACTGTTTTGGGGTCCTCCTCAAGGACCCCTTTGGTTGGTCCTTCGGGAGTCGTACCTTGACGTTTAACCCTTAAACACTTTATCCTAAGTTTGGGAAGCCATTTTACAATATTATCTCACACAGCAAACTCTAAAACTCTCACGTAAGGCCCTAGTTTCACCTACTAGTTTTTCCGGGTGTTACATTATCTCCCCCTTGGGAACATTCGTCCTCGAATGATGATCTAGATAGCTTACGGAATTAAAGACTCAAGACTAGCAGCCCATCATGCATGAAACATCAAAATAATGCACAATTCAAAGGAGGAAACTTCAACTCCATCTCAAAATACTCAATGCAACACAAGGAAGTAGTAACTTCTTCTAACAACCCATTATGCATGAAAACTTCATCGTTGCTCAATTTCATAGGAGGAACTATCTTCTCCAACTAAAAGCATGCACATCATAAAATCATGAAGCAAATTATGTAATTACTCTCAAAAGAACATTTAAGCATGTTCAACAATTCATCTCATGAAACATATAGACAACTCATACCAAATGCACATCAACATGAGAAATATAAACCATGAAAACTCATTTTGTTTTTAAACAATGATTTCATCAAGAACATGCATAACATAAGGAGATCATGGAAAAACATAAATCATACATGACTCCACAATCATGAAACAAGGCACAAGGAACTCTTTGTCTCAAGCTTGAATAGGAATAGAAGGAAGAGAATGAGGATATTGGGATTTCTCATTGGCCCTCGGCCTCCTAAGTAGCACCCTCAACTAAAACTCTTACTAAAATACCACTCCTCAACATTTCCGTGGGAAATAACTTCCTTACTCTTCTATTTCTTAACTTGCCGGTCTAAGATCCC